>JAJEJO010000213.1:528072-642832 GCA_020662805.1 Glaucomys volans
TTCTCTGATATGTGAATGCTAATTCACAATAAGGAGTGGGGGGGGGGCCTAGGGAAGCAACGAGAGTTGCTTTATATTAGATAGAGGGGAGTGAAGGGAGGGGATGGGGTATGGGGTAGGAAGAATATTAGAGTGAAATAGGCATTATTACCTTATGTATATATAGGACTGCATGACTGATGTGAACATACGATATGTACAATCATAAAAATGAGAAATTACACTCCATTTATGTATGATTTATCATAATATATAAATGCATTCTACTATCATGTACAACTTATTAGAACAAATTAAAAATTAAGTTATACTGCCTCTTAAAAAAAAAGCAGAATTGTTCCCTTTCCCAAGAGAGGATGTGGTGAATAGAATAAAAAGCCCCATATTCACATTCTTCAGTTAGTGTGGGAAGAAGCCAGGGTGTCTGCGTCCTTATGTGATACAGAGAGACTCTGGCTCCACCAAGTCAAGGCTCTGATCCCATTTGTCAGTCCCCCATGCTTCAGTGACACTTTAACATCCTGACTTAAAAAGTCTGTTGCTTCTCCAGAATAGTACAAGACGGGAAAATCCTGAACACCAGCCAGCTCCCAAATGCCAGGAACTCCTTACAGCCTTAGCCCCAGCCAGAGATTTCCCTGCCAGGGTGGGGTCTACTGAGCTTTTTAAGAGGAGCCCTCCTTTCCAAGGGGTCAGATGATAAAAAGAGGCTCCAATGGTCTTGCCCAAGTGTTATACAAAGACAAGTAGAGCCCAGGGTGGGGTTGGAAAGGGGGCAAAAATTGCCCTGACTCAAAGTCATTGTACTAGCTTTGAGAGATGAAATAGGAGTCAGTCACTTGCTTTTATTTCCAGGTTACTAGAGGAAAAAAAAAAAAAAAGACAAATTGAGGGAGAGAAAAGAGATAGAGTGGGATATTGACATTAAGGTCACAGTAAAGACACCTGATATACTGTAGATGAGTAGGTAAGAGAGATAGCTTTGAATTCTTCACTTTAAGACAGAGTGATGGAAATGAGCCAGACTATTATAAAAGAGAGAGACTATTCATTTTACATTATCCTAGTCTTAGTTGGAACCATTTTCCTCTTCATCTTATTTATGACCACTAGTCTGCTAGGACATTGAGAAAGCAGGATGGGATAGGGAGTTGGAACCATATTTAAGTGATTCTAGGATGCTCATTTTCCATATCCCATCATCTCTGGGGATCATTTGATGTGGTGTTGCTAAGCTCAGTGGAGGTGCAATTGATAATGTCAAAAGTTAGTCATAGCAGTTCATATTGTCATCACTTCAGTTGAATTAAGTGCATTGTTAGTACTGTAGGTATGGAGTTTAACTGCCATTTAAACAGTCCTCCAAAAGATTATGCTATGGCTTGAAAGCACAATGAAAAAATATGTGCAGAAAAGGCCCCAAACAGAGCAGCGGGACTTTAATTTGAGATTAGTGAAGTAAATATACATGATTAGAAGGGTGAACGTGATAGTACATATTTTTGCAAATTGACAACCAAAGTACTTTCTGGAAACCAGGAAAGGAAAAGCTATCCCTCAGGTAGAAGAAATTTTGTTCGAGATCCATGATGATGTTAACCATTCCGAGCCCAGCCAGTGACAGCAGAAACTGGTGGCACATCTTGGTGAATAGAAGAAACCTGAGAGCAACCAGAGGCTGACAGTGGAGGACACGGTTAAGGCATCATGTTCTGTAGTAAAAGACATTGTTTGCTTTCAATGACATTTAAGATAAGGTGTGTCTTAGAATCAATGGAAAATGGTACAGATGCAGTCTTACAACATTCAGGGAGCCACTGCTATTTTCACTGTTGAGCAGACAGACCGAATGCCTCCTTTGTGGGTGGCCTCCTCTTCTGAGATTCAGTCAGTGCAGAGTTGGCTTGTAGTTGGCCAGGCACTCTCAGTGGGAGCATTCTGTGTGCCTATAATCTTACCTGCCCCATGGCTTAACACACAGGAGGTGAACCATACTCTAAGAGTATGGAGGGGCGTCTGTTCTCTTAGGCATATGCATTTGAGACAAAGGATTTTTAAAAATTACTATATAATTTTACTTAAAGAGTGCTCAGTTTGGGCATTTTAAGGTAAGTATTATAAAACTAAAAAAAAAACTAGATTTTTAAAAAGTCTAGCAGTTTCAATATCTCATAACAAATGTTTTAAAGTAAATTCAAGTAGTAAATATTTAATTGTCTTCAAGATTATGCCTTTAAATTTACCAAGCATGATTATTTCATGAGCATATTAAATTCTATATAACCAATTATTAATGTCCCTAAAATAACAAAATTACTTCAGATGAATAAACGCATCAGAAAATTATTGCACATATCTACAGGTCTGCCAAATTTCTGAAAACAAACAGAACACAAGTAAAAGGAATATTTACAAACTTGTTTCCTTATTCATCATAGCCATCCCCACCTTGACTTTCTTCAGGGTTGGATAAAAAATTCTGGACAATTCAGGTTTTTAATTTTCTATCATGTTTATGGTAGTACTTAATTAGGACTCTTAGGGGCAGAGTTCCATGTATTGGGCTTCAGGAAATCCTGTACCCCTGAAATAATATAAAAAATCTTGGGTAGTATGTGCTTTAGGGTGATGTTAGGGAGAGGAAAGGATTCTGTTTGTCAAATAGATTTATTTAAAATGTTGTGTTCCTCCCTCCTGCCACTGATCCAGTACTGATGATTGAACCCAGGACACTACACCACTGATCTTCATCCCCAGTCCTTTTTAATTTTGAGATAGGGTCTTGCTAAGTCGCTAAGGTTGGTCTTGAACTTGTGATCCTCCTGCTGCACCCTCCCAAGTGGCTGAGATTACAGGTGTACACCTCTGTGCCCAGCCCACAGTGTCCATGTTTTAAAGAAGGAAAGGGTCTGTGCATTTGTATCTGTTGTGACCAGGGTGAGCATTTGGATTTGTTTTGACTAAGCCTTTGGCCCCTCCCAGAAAATGAGCATTTAAGGTGAATATTTTGCCTTAGTAGGAGGCTGGGGTTAGACCGTTTGGCAACTGAGAGGGAGACTTGTTAATGACAAGACACCTCAGAAATGGCTTTGTGATTCTGTCTTGATTTGGGGATTTGTCTGCCAAAATGTCCCTGCTGTTCCTCAGAATAAAGAAAGAAATACCACTGCATTCTTGTGCCATGCAGGTTTAATCTGGCACTTTGAACTTTGTTTTTTAAGCGACAAAACCCAGGTTCCAGTCCTTTAGTGTTCCTTTCCCTCTGGCAAGGTCAGATATACTGAGATTGTGATAAGAATAGATGAGGGAAGGGCTGTAGGGGCAGCTTCCCAAGCCACTTTCCACTGGTGGTAACTGTTACACTGTAATTTGAAAATGCAAAACGGCCAGGTCCAATGGATTCTTTATTAGTTCCTAGGATTCCTGTACTCCATAGTCCTGGCCGTCCCAAATCAATGCTTAGCCTCTGAATGTCTGTTAAGAGGTGACTTGGGACTTAGGAATGTCTCTAAATTTAGCAATTATCAGAATTTGTGGGATAGCTTATTCAAAACAGATTCCTTGGATCATACCCAGAGGTTCTGATTCAGTAGATTTGGGGTGGAGTCCTGGAATTGGCCTTTTTTAACCAACATTTCCAGGTGATTTTGAGAAACAGGCTGCCAAGGGTTTTGGTCTTCCAAATGTTGGGAACTTGGATGAAGAAGGGATACCTGGGCCCTTGATCATTCTGTCCTGCATATGTTAAATATGTTGGGTCCGGATCCTCTCATCTTTTGAGACTGACTTGAGAGAGGAGCCCTGGGCCTGCTTCTGCTTCCTCAGAGCTGTGGGGGTCAGGCTGACCTGGGTTCTGGTACCCTGGCTCCCTTAGTCTTAGAAGCTGGAAGGTTCCTGCTCAGCTCTGCCACCTACATATCACCATTTCTTCCTGACCAAGGGAGCACATATCCTGAATGTCACTGAGAGTGGGATGAAGTGTATGGGCTAAATCCCTAACCAAGAATTGACTATCGGGGACTGAGATTGTCCAAACCCTTTTCCAAGAAAAAGTCTAAAGCAGCAGTATCTGGAGACTTTTGTCTGGGAGGAGACAGAGTGGTATAGTGGACGAGCACTAACCTGGGAATCCTGAGTCTTTTATTCATTCATTCATCCATTTGTTTACTCATCAGGTACCCTGTGGCTTGCCATATGCTAAGCATTGTGTTAGGCCCTGGGATTCAAGGGTGGATGAGGCTCCCTTGCTACTATGGACCCTTCATGCTCATCAGAGTGAAAGAAATTTTAAAAATAGATCTAAAGTTTCTTCATGAGAGGGGATTGGGACTGCAATCTGGTTTTAAGAGATGGAGTAGCATAGAGATTTGTCTTGAAGATGATTTTGTATGGCAAAATGACTCACATAACTGTTTATTTTGGGGTAGATGGTAAGGAAAAGCTAATGGAGGTTGTTTACTGGTCAAAGACACCAACCCACCCCAATACAACACCAAGCCCCTTGGTGTCAGTATCAGAGGGTGAACAACTCATTATCTAATTGATTTAGTTACTCTTTCAATCAGTTGATTAGTTAGTAACAGTCCTAAGTGCTAAGAGGTACACAGAATTACGGATGCTCATGAAAGGACAGCTGGTCTGGCATAGGGCATGGAGGCAAAGATTTCTTAAGCAAGTACTAAACTGAGCTCAGAATAAGAGATCATAATGGGTGTGGATAAGTGGTATGTTGGGACCTGGCCAGGGTGGCAGAAGCCAGGGAAATCAAAGGGAGAGAGGCACAGCAAGGTTAGAGAGGTCTGGTAAGATCCTATAATGGCTTACGTATTTTTTCTTTCAACCTGTTGACAGGTGATCTTGAGTAAATTTTTTTAAATTTCCTTATCTGTAAAATGGGGGAACAGAGCCAACTTGACAAGGCTGCAGCAAGGATTCAAAGTTACTTTGCAAAATGTAGCTTTATGAAAACTTTATTATCATTAGTGATTTGTTCCTGATAATTTATGTTGTTCTCTCTTGAGATTGATACAATTGTTTTGGCAGGAACCCAGATGAGACCCTCCTCAGCATCTCAGAAGAGTTTGTATGCAGGGGAAGGAGGCACATCTGTCCTGCTACACCAGTCCCTGTTCCTGAATCATCCTGTTCGGAGTCTTCTGTGGGCTCAACCAGACTGTGTCCTCCAGCAGGCCCTCCAGCTCCTTGGGAAGGAGGTTCTAGTTTCTGGGTGTGCTTTCACGTACTTTCATGCTTTCTCTGACCTAATGAATTCTTGACCATTTATTTTGTTGATGTTTTTGGAAGTATGTTGATATCAGCAACCTTGTTTAGATACACATGCATTTTTTCTAACTCAGTAAATCCATATTAATAGAATCTGTAGGCATCAATGAATCAACATGACATTTTGTGGTAGCATAATGAAACAGAAATTGTATCTTTAATTTAAAATCTTTACATCAGTTTAAGATAGTTTATAAATGGCCAGTGGAGATTGTTCATAAAGTGGAAATCTGTGTGCTCTTTACCTTCTCTTCTCCTCATTGTCTCCCTTTCTAAAAGTTGGGTAAACATGCTTAAGCAGAGTGTTTAGACTGAACCTGCTAGCTACTCTCAAGGTATTATTTTCAACCAGGCACCGTGGTGTATGCTTATAATCCCAGATACTCAAGAGGCTAAGGCAGGAGAATCACAAGCTTAAGGTCAGCCAGGCAACTTAGTGAGATCCTGTCTCAAAATAAAAAAAGGGCTGGGGATGTGGCTCATGGTTAAATGCCCCTGGGCTCAATCCCAAGTACTAAAAAAAAAAAAAGAAAAAAGAAATTCAGAGTTTCTCTGACTTAATGAAGAAGGAATAGAAAAAAATCTCTTGGGCCTTAAATCTAATGTTGACTTAGACACTTGCTACTAGTATGACATAATATGGGATGGATTTGGCAGCAAGTAACAGAAAACTGGACAATTGATGTCTAACCCAAAGATTGGTTGATTGATTTAATTACTTATATACCTAACAAAACATGAAGGTTGAAAACAGGAAATTGCTGCCTGGATTGAGCCTAGCTGAATTATGTCGTCCAGGACCAGGTTCCCTGTGTCTTTCCCTTTCACCACTCTTATCATGTTGTAAACCTTTTTGTGTTGGTTAGTCTCCATTTGCCCCTCCACATTCTTTGCCTCTTACCTCTACCTGGGCTCTGATTCCACTGGGTCTGGTCAATGGGAATCAACCACAAGAGACTGTGGTTTATTGATAAGATAGAGGTTAATTTATTTACTCACTTCCCCACTGACAGGTGCTATGTACTTTAAGGTCAAAACTCATATATATGACTTCTCCTATAGTTCCCACTGGTTTCCAGTGACTCTTCCCCACCTTTAGCCAGCCCCTGCTGATGATAACTCCTTCCCCTCTTGCTAGAACCGGGGGCCTTACCATCTCTTTTTGGTTCCCTTAACCCTGCCCACATCTCTGTAAATAGTCTTTTTGGTTGCTGTCTAGGAGTGTGCCATGCCATTAACGTAGACCAAACACATTTGTATCTTTCCACAAAATTTGCAGAATTTGCAAGTTACACCACTTTCATCAACTGCTATTCACCAAGTAATATGCATAACAAGTCACATATCATACTCACACAATCATATATATAGATTACAGAAAGGCTCTGAATGGGTTAAGGTGGGTTCAAGAGGATAAACTGAGAGCAAAGTCAGACAGACATGCAAGAATCATAGTAGGTGGTCAAATAAGATTACCAGTAGAAGTTATTCAGGGCACAGAGCTGTCAGAGCACAGAATAGGGTCTTAATAGGCCATATTAATGTCAGAATGTCAGCTTGAGGTGTCAGGTTGGAGGGGGCTGTGCATCCTGGTCCCAGACAGGAGAAACCACACTGCCTGCCCTTGACCCTCCATGCTATGCTGAAGTATAGACTTCCAGAAGCATTGGTTGTTTTTGAATAGGGATGGGCTCTGAAGAAAGTGATATGTAAGAGAGGGGAATATGGATATGCAGAATTGAAGGTGTATGGGAAGAACCCTGGTAATCTGCTGCCCTTTCTACAAAACATGAAGTTGAATGTGCTCAACTTCTCAGAATGCCTCAGGAAAAGTGGCTTCCAGCCATGTGTGGCTAGTGTGGGAGTCAGTCACTGGGTTCATGTGTTTCATCCTGCCCTTTGCTAGGTATGAGGATGCAAAGTCTCTCTTTCCTTTTCATATGTCCCAGGTCAGAACTCATGTTCTTTTATCACAGTGGCAGGGAAAAGGAAAGGACTGAGTCCTTTCTGAGAGTTAGTTAGTTCTAGTTAAGTGAAGACCTTAGAGGAGGTCCTGCCTCCACAGCCCATTAGGTATTAATATACACTGGTTCGCTTATTCACAGGGGATACATTCCAAGATCCCCACCAGACTCCCAGGGAATTCCTGAAACCACTCCTAGTTCTCACCTCTGAATTTATTACTGTAGGTATAGATTAATTTATAAGTTAGGCACAGTAAGATATTGACAACACAATAATAAAAGAGAACAATTATAACAATATATCATAATAAAAAGTGTTTAAAACTTATGAATTGTTTGTTTCTGGAACTTTTAATTTAATGTTTTCAGACCAAAGTTAACCACAGGTAACTGAAACCACAGACAGTGGGACTACTGTCATTGTTTTTGTTTTTAATTACTCAAAGATGAATTTCCTCTCTTTCTATTTTCCATATGAAGATGTAAATTTAACTTGAATCTAATTTTCCTCAGCTTTACCGTGGTAGTGGTAACACACGCCTGACGTGTGCCTTGTATATTCGTGTGCATCCATATCACAGAGACTGACCCAAAGTAGATGTTCACAAATATTAGTGGAAATTGCTCCCTCCTCTTTTCCACCTTGTCGGGGTATTCCGGGTACCCCCGGCTCTATGCTAAGATGGCGGCTGGCAGGTTGGCAATACGGTTTTATTTTGTAGTAAACAAGTCGCTCTCACCACGGAAGTAGATACTTGATTGGCTTGAACATCCACCTGACCTGATGACGCAGAGCACGTATATAAGGACTAGGCAGGGGGGTACTGAGGGAGAACATCATGAGGGAGAACGCCATGAGAGAGAACGCCATGAGGACGCCAGGGAGAATGCCAAGAGAACGCCATGAGAATGCCAGGGAGAACGCCAGGGAGAATGCCATGGAGAACGCCTTGAGAACGCCAAGAGAACGCCGTGAGAGCGCCATGAGAGAGAACGCCATGAGGACACCAGGGAGAATGCCATGAGAACGCTGAGAGAACGCCGTGAGAACGCCATGAGAGAACACCATGAGAGAACGCTGGGAGAACGCCATGAGAGAGAACGAATGAGGATGCCAGAGAGAACGCCATGAGGACACCAGGAGAACGCCGGGAATACGCCAGGAGAACACCATGAGAGAGAATGCTGAGAGAACGCCATGAAGGAGAACGCCAAGAGAACGCCAGGAGAATGCCATGATGAACGCCATGGAGAATGCCATGGAGAATGCCATGGAGAATGCCATGGAGAACGCCATGAGAATGCCAAGAGAACGCCATGAGGGATGCCATTAACAGCAGCTGTGTAACATGTGTTAGGCGCTAGAATAAAGTGTGTTAAAAGTAACAACCTTGTGTCGTGTCTTACTACGGGCGGAAAGACAGCAATACCACCTTCCTTCCTTCCATTTAAAATCATTATGAAATGATACTAAGGATATCGGAGGGCAATCTATTGTTCTTCTTCTATCCCTTCTTTCCATCTTCTTACTATGAAAAATTTCCAACATACATAAAAGAGATGGTTTTAAAATGTGCCTTCATCATCACCATCATCAAGATGTGAAAATGCTCAAAAGCATATTGTATTTGGTCTATCTGTTTCATTTTTGTTGAAGCATTTTAAACTAATCTTTAATATCAAATATCTCAAATGTATCAGTACACATTTCTCTAAAATAATATTTTAATACAATGCCATTAAATACTTCACAAAATGAATAAAAACTCTGATATGCAAGTAATACTCAGACCATGTTCAAATATCTCCACTTGCCACCAGTCTTTTTATAGTTGATTTGTTCAAGTCAAGATCTAAACATAGTGAAGAGTACAAGAGAGAGTCACCAACTACATGGACCCTGTTTACAGTTCTTAGAGTTAGGGAATTCCTTTTCTTTGTGGATAATGACTCAGTTTTGCTGATAAAGTGTACCCTGACATTTGTGGTTTTGGACTATGGAAACAACTCCAAATGGCCATGGCATTTAGCAATGTCTACTAACGCACAAATGTGACTCCTAGGCACATCCAAACCTGGAAGGTATTTGTTCAACTAGAGAATGAATGTAGCTGAGAGCTGATGCTTGGCTTCTCAGTGACACTTTGTTGTTCTCTCTTCTTGTTCTTTTCTGACTTTGAATTTTATAGACTGGGACAAGAAAAATAAAATTAGGATAGGATTATTGATTTTAAAATTTTGCTTAGTAAGAACATTAAAAATATTTCCTATCACTATTTGCTAAGGTTTGGACATGCTTGTCCCCCAAAAGGATGTCCCTGGTGTGGCAATGTAGAAGTCGGACCTTTAAGGGATCATTATTGGCCCCTCTGGGCTGTCTGACTTCCTTTCTCAACATGTGACCTCTCCTCCCACACATACTTTGGCCATCATGATGCCATGGTCATGAGGTAATACAGCCCTCACCAGTACCATGCTCTTTGCACCTTCAGCCTCCAAACTTGAAAGCTAAGTAAACCTCTTTTCTTTACAAAATACCCAACCTCAGGTATTTTGTGTATCAGAAAACTGGAAAATACACCATTATTTCATAAAAGAAAGGACATTTACATACTAAAAAGTAGGAATGACATTTCAGAAGAAACGAGCGTCTTTCCCAGGAATGACAGTGTGTCACCTTCTGATGACATATATATGCTCAATGTTTATAGTTTTCTCTTTTTGCCATGGACTAGTGAGTACTTTGTCACATTTTGGTATTTGGGAAGCATTATCTGAGATTGCTTGGAGAGTAAAGGTTGTAAAGTGGTTAAAATGTCATCCTTTTTTGAAAAATAGTTATTAAGTAGGAGGTGAAATTATTAGTAAGAGTTGAAAATGAATTTATGATGTTGAGATAGGCATAGAGATGGTACTTTTTAAAAAATTTTTGGTTCAATGTACACAAATGGAGTATAATTATTGTTTCTCTGCTTGTATACAAAGTAGAATCACACCATTTGCTTATTAATACATATACATAGTATAATGATGTTTGTCACATTCTATTATCTTTCTTCTCCTCCCCTCTTCCCTTACTTTCCTCTATACAATCCATCCTTCCTCCATTCTTCCCCTACCTTCCCCCCACCTTTACGTGCCATCAACTACTTATCAGAGAAATCATTCAGCCTTTAGTTTGTTGGGATTGGCTTATCTCACTTAGCATGATATTCTCCAACTCAATCCATTTACTTGCAAATGTCATAATTTTATTATTCCTTATGGCTGAATAATATTCCATTGTGTATATATACCACAGTTTCTTAATCCATTCATCTATTGAAGGGCATCTAGGTTGGTTCCACAATCTTGCTATAGTGAATTGGGCTACTATAAACATTGATGTGGCTGCATCACCATAATATGCAGATTTTAAGTCCTTTGGGTATAGGCCAAGGAGTGGGATAGCTGGGTCAAATGGTGGTTCCATTCTGAGTTTTCTAAGGAACCTCCATACTGCTTTCCAGAGTGGCTGCACCAATTTGCAACCCCACCAGCAATGTATGAGAGCACCTTTTTCCCCACATCCTCGCCAACACCTATTGTTGCTTGTATTCTTGATAATAGACATTCTAATTGGAGTGAGATGGTATCTTAGGGTAGTTTTGATTTGCATTTCTCTTATTACTAGAGATGTTGAACATTTTTTCATATATCTGTTGATGGCCTGTAGATCCTCTTCTGTGAAGTGTCTGTTCATTTCCTTAGCCCATTTATTGATTGGGTTATTTGGATTCTTGCTGCAAAGTTTTTTGAGCTCATTATAAATTCTGGATATTAGTGCTCCATCTGAAGTGTGTGTGGCAAAGATTTTCTCCCACTCTGTAGGCTCTCTGTTCACATTGCTGATTGTTTCCTTTGCTGATAAAAAGCTTTTTAGTTTGAATCTACCCCAATTATTGATTCCTTCTTTTATTTCTTGTGCTTTGGGGGTCATGTTGAGGAAGTCTGGACCTAGGCTGATATGATGAAGATTTGGACCTACTTTTTCTTCTATTAGGTGCAGGGTCTCTGGTCTAATTCCTAGATCCTTGATCCATTTTGAGTTGAGTTTTGTGCAAGGTGAGAGATAGGAGTTTAGTTTCACTTTGCTGCATATGGATTTCCAGTTTTCCCAACACCATTTGTTTAAGAGGCTATCTTTTCTCCATTGTATGTTTTTGGCTCCTTTGTCAAGTATGATATAATTGTATTTTTGTGGGTTTGTCTGTGTGTCCTCTATTCTTGTACCATTGGTCTACCTGCCTATTTTGGTGCCAATACCATGCTGTTTTTGTTACTATTGCTTTGTAGTATAGTTGAAGGTCTAGTATTATGATACCACCTGCTTCGCTCTTCCTACTAAGTATTGCTTTAGCTATTCTGGGTCTCTTATTCCTCCAGATGAATTTCATGATTGCTTGTTCTATTTCTTTAAGGTCTGTCTTTGGAATTTTAATTGGAATTTCATTGAATTTGGATAGCATTTTTGGTAGTATGACCATGTTGATAATACTAATTCTGCCTATCCAAGAACATGGAAGATTTTCCATCTTCTAAGGTTTTCTTTAATTTCTTTCTTTAGTGTTCTGTAATTCTCATTGTAGAGGTCTTTCACCTCTTTTGTTAAGTTGACTCCCAGGTATTTTATTTTTTTTGAGGCTATTGTGAATGGGGTAGTTTTCCTAACTTCTCTTTCAGAGGATTCATCACTTATGAATAAGAATGCATTAGATTTATGAGTGTTAATTTTATATCCTGGTATATTGCTGAATTCATTTATGAGTTCTAGAAGTTTTCTGGTTGAATTTTTCGGCTCCTGTAAATAAAGAATCATATCATCTGCAAATAGTGATAGTTTAAGTTCTTCTTTTCCTATTAGTATCCCTTTTATTTCTTTAGTCTGTCTAATCGCTCTGGCTAGAATTTCAAGGACAATGTTGAACAGAAGCGGTGAAAGAGGGCATTCCCTGCTTAGTTCCGTTTTAAGAGGGAATGCTTTCAGTTTTTCTCCATTTAGAATGATGTTGGCCGTGGGCTTAGTGTAGATAGCCTTTATGATGTTGAGGTATGTTCCTACAATCCCAATTTTTTCTAGTGTTTTGAGCATGAAGGGGTACTGTATTTTATCAAATGCTTTTTCTGCATCAATTGAAATAATCATGTAGTTCTTAACTTTAAGCCTGTTGATGTGTTGAATTACATTTATAGATTTCCGGATGTTGAACCAACCTTGCATCCCTGGGATGAAACCCACTTGATCATGGTGCACTATCTTTTTGATATGTTTTTGTATGTGATTTGCTAAAATCTTGTTAAGAATTTTTGCATCTATGTTCATTAGAGATATTGGTCTGAAATTTTCTATCCTTGATGTGTCTTTGTCGGGTTTTGGTATCAGGGTGATATTGGCTGCATAGAATGAGTTTGGAAGGGTTCCCTCCTCCTCTGTTTCATGGAATATTTTGGAGTATTGGAATGAGTTCTTCTTTAAAGGTCTTGTAGAACTCAGCTGAGAATCCTTCTGGCCCTGGACTTTTCTTGGTAGGTAGGCTCTTGATGACTTCTTCTATTTCATTGCTTGAAATTGGTCTATTTAAATTGTGTATGTCCTCTAGATTCAGTTTGGGTGGATTGTTTGTCTCTAGAAACCTGTCAATGTCTTCAAGCTTTTCTATTTTGTTGGAGTATAGATTTTCAAAATAATTTCTAATTATGTTTTGTATTTCAGTAGAGTCTGTTGTGATAGTTCCCTTTTAATCTCGAATTTTAGTAATTTGGGTTTTCTCTTCTTCTCTTTGTTAGCATGGCTAAGGGTTTATCAATTTTGTTTATTTTTTCAAAGAACCAACTTTTTGTTTGTCAATTTTTTGAATAGTTTCTTTTGTTTCAATTTCATTGATTTCAGCTCTGATTTTAATTATTTCCTGTCTTCTACTACTTTTGGTGTTAATCTGTTCTTCTTTGTCTAGGGCTTTGAGCTGTAATGTGAGGTTGTTTATTTGTTGACTGTTCATTCTTTTATTGAATGCACTCCATGCAATGAATTTTTCTCTTAGTATTGCTTTCATTGTGTCCCAGAGATTTTGATATGTTGTATTGTTATTCTCGTTTACCTCTATGAATTTTTTCATTTTCCCCTGATATCTTCTGTTATCCATGCATCGTTCAATAGAGTATTATTTAATCTCCAAGTGTTGCATAGTTTCTTTTTTGTGTTTTATTATTGATTTCTAATTTCATTCCATTATGATCTGATAGAATGCAAGGTAGTATCTCTATCTTTTCGTATTTGCTAAGAGTAGCTTTGTGGCATAACATATGGCCAATTTTAGAGAAGGATCCATGTGCTGCTGAGAAGAAAGTGTAATCACTTGTTGATGGATGGAATATTCTATGTATGTCTGTTAAATCTAAATTATTGATTGTGTTATTGAGATCTATGGTTTCTTTGTTCAATTTTTGTTTGGAGGATCTGTCCAGTAGTGAGAGAGGTATATTAAAGTCACCTAGTATTATTGTGTTTTGGTCTATTTGGTTCCTGAAATTGAGGAGGATTTGTTTAACATACATGGATGTGCTATTGTTTGGGGGATAAATATTTATGATCATTATGTCTTGCTGATTTATGCTTCCCTTGAGCAGTATGAAATGACCTTCTTTATCCCTTCTGACCATCTTTGGCTTAAAGTCTGCTTTAACTGAAATGAGAATGGAGACCCCCGCTTTTTTACTGAATCCGCGTGCATGGTATGTTTTTTCCCATCCTTTCACTTTTAGTTGGTGGATGTCCATTTCTATGAGATGAGTCTCTTGAAGGCAGCATATTGTTGGGTCTTCTTTCTAATCCAATCTGCCAGTCTATGTCTTTTGATTGATGAGTTTAGGCCTTTTACATTCAGGGTTATTATTGAGATATGACTTGTATTTCCCATCATTTTGGCTTTTTTTGGGCTTTTAACTTAATTTGGTTTCTCCTTCGATTGGTTATTTCTTTAGGGTAATTCTTCCCCTTGTTGACTAACATTGTTGTTTTTCATTTCTTCATCTTGGAATATTTTCCTGAGAATGTTCTGTAGGGCAGGCTTTCTATTTGTGAATTCTTTTAGCTTTTGTTTATCATGGAAGGATTTTATTTCGTCATCAAATCTGAAGGTAAATTTTGCTGGGTATAAGATTCTTGGTTGGCATCCATTTTCTTTCAGAGCTTGAAATATGTTGTTCCAGGCCCTTCTTGCTTTTAGGGTCTGGGCTGAGAAATCTGCTGATATCCATAATGGTTTCCCCCTGTAGGTAATCTGATGTTTTTCTCTCGCAGCTTTTAAAATTCTATCATTATATTGTATGTTAGGTATTTTCATTATAATGTGCCTTGGTGTGGATCTGTTGTAAATCTATGTGTTTGGTGTCCTGTAACTCTCTTGTAATTGATTTTCCATCTCATTCGTCATATTTGGGAAATTTTCTGATATTATTTCATTGAGCAGATTATTCATTCCTTTGGTTTGTATCTCTGTGCCTTCCTCAATCCCAATAATTCTTAAATTTGGTCTTTTCATGATGTCCCATATTTCTTGGAGGTTCCGTTCATGATTCCATACCACCTTCTCTGTTTGTTCGACTTTGTTTTCAAGATTAAATATTTTGTCTTCCTTGTCTGAGGTTCTGTCTTCCAAGTGATCTGTTCTGTTAGTTATGCTTTCTATTGAGTTTTTAATTTGGTTTATTGTTTCCTTCATTTCCTTGTTTCCGTCAAGGATTTCTGTTTGTTTGTTTTTTTCAGAACTTCTATCTCTTTATTGAAATGATTTTTTGCTTCCTGCAATTGCTCTATTAGCTGATTATTCATAGCCTGCATTTGCTCTCTTGTCACATCATTCTCTTCTCAGATCATTTTAATTATGAACATTATGAACTCCCTTTCTAACATTCCTTCTACCATGCTGTCATTGGGTTCTCTTGATATATCATCTAGGTTTGTGTGGGACACTTTCTTCTCGTGTTTTCTCATGTTGCTTGTGTATCTTCCTCTCTAGCAGTGCAAAACAGAGGGATTGCAGTTTCCCTATAAAGACTTATAGTGTCCCTGCAGATTTATAATACCTCACCTTGAAGAGATTATTATTAGCAGTACCCCATATAAACAATATGTGTCCTTAAACCATATAGAATCTATTTGGATATTAACTGCATTATAATATATAGAAATGAGTTCAAATTATCTACTGCATAATCGATAGGTTTGCAATAAGGACTACAATTTCAAATAGTGAGAATAGAAGATGCTGAGGGGTTTAGAATATAATGTTAATGAGATTGGAAGTGAGTCTATACAGGTACTATGTTGTAGGAATAGTGAGAGCGGAATTAAAGGAAATAAGTTTTTAGCATGAGAAAAGAGAATGAGTCTCCAAGGACACAGCTATATTAGAGGGTGATAGAATGATAAGAATATTAATAAGAAAGAAGTGGGAATGTAGTAAGTATATTGGGAATAATCGTAATATTACTATTTAGAAAAAAGAAAAAGAGAAAGAAAGTTCTGCAGTAAAATTATATTGTACTATTCAAACCTCCTATTGTTCAGTAGTCTGATGCCTGTGAGGTACTTGGTAATGCTGTGTCCCAAGAAGGGTGCTGTCCCACTGCCTCCAGGTCAGGTATAATCAATGTTTGTGGGCAAAGGTAACCTGTTGTTGTTAGATGGTCAGCAACAGCATGGGTGCAGGCCTGAGACTAGACCAGGGACAGGGTGCAGGCCTGAGCTTGTAGCTGGATATCGCAGGCTCGATGACTTGGCAGGTATGCGTTCACAGCTGGGGCTGCCTGGGGTCAGGCCGAGCCCAGCCCGGCGGTGTTTGTTCCAGAGCATTGGCTGGGGACCTCTTAGGTGTAATTTGAGCATAAAATCTCGTTGAGAGCAATATTCCTGCTGCTTGAATCCCGAGCAAGTAGGAATCCATGGAGCCAGTAGGAATGCAGCCTTCCTCTAGCCTGCCACCTTGAATCCTCCACCCAGATGTTACCTTTTTGAACTGTGGTTTGGGGAAGTAGAGCACATATAAACAGTTCCTGGAGTTGGGTCTGAAGTTGGATCAAGGGATATCAAGAATTATTTTCTTAAGTTCATTAGACTTCTCACCCATCTTTCTCTTGGTTCCCAAGAACTTTTGTTGATTTTGCTTACTTTTTCCAAAACCACATTCCCATTCTTGTCCTGTACTCCATACCATCATCCCTTATATGAGACCATAACTATTTTATACATCCTTAAGCCTTCTTTCGTAGCTTAACATCAATACTAAGTGAATGAGTCCCCCATTTAAATCTCTCACCCACTCACTCTACTTTTCTGAGCTTCAGACCAATATATCCAATTATTACTCAACAACTTCACTTGAGTTTCTCAAAAAAGAATTCTTTCTCTGCTTTCTCAGTCTGCCTTCTCCTCCTCTTTTTCCCACTGGACAAACTGGGAAAGTTGCCCATGCCAGAAAATTAACACTTCCATCATTCCCCATATTCATGCCACTCTCTGGTCCTGAAGAGTTTACTTCCAAATATATTTACAATTTATTTACTTCATGCCATTACTACTGCTGCCACCCAAGTCTAGGACACTGTTAACTCTTGCCTAGACTGTTGCTACAATTCAACTGAATCCCCCATCACTTCCCAAACCCCTTCTAATCCATTCTTCACACAGTAATCAGATGGCTTCTTAACATGGAAATTATGTCACACCCCCTGTTCAAAACTCTGAAGGGATTTGAGACAAATGAAAAAAAAATATCCATAACAGGTGCTACAAGGCCCATGTGGTCTCCCCAATGCTAACCTTGTCTCAAGCTACTTTCTTTCCCATTTTCCATGCTTGATTGACACATACTGGAATTTGATTTCCTTGAACACTCAGCCCTTTCCTGCCTCAGGGTAGGGAACACATAGTACATCCTTTACTAAGAAGGTCCTTCTTCATTGCCTCCCCACTATCTGGCTGTTCCTCCTTCCTATAGTTTAGGTCTTGAATGTCCTGCAAAGTGGTGCTATTGAGAGGTGGTGAAAACAGAGAGGAGGGGCCTTGTAGGAGGTCTTTGGTCATTGATAGCATGCTCCTAAAAGATCCTGGAGCTCCTAGTCTCCTCTTCTTCTCCCTTTCATTTCCTGGTTACAACGTGAGGTGAGTGATTTTGTTTCACCATGTGCTCATGCCATGATATTCTGCCTTCCCATAGGCCCAAAGCAATAGAGCCAATCGATCATGAGCTAGAATTCCAAAACTGTGATTCCAAATCAAACTTTTTTCTTTCTAAGCTAGGTACCTCAGATGTTACAGTGATGCAAAGCACTGGAAACAGAAAACATTGAAAATTGGTACCAAGGAATGGAGCTGTCTTTGCCATTACTATATACCTGACAATATGGAGAAGCCTTTGGATTGGTTTACAGGAGGAGTTTGAAAGAGTTTGGAGGAGTGACTAAGAGAAAGCCTAGAATGCTGTCAGCTGAAGTTACAACATTCCAGAACAACTCTAGTTGGGGCTCAGAAGACTAGGATGCTGATGAGATTGTTGAAATAGTTAGGACTACCACAGGGACAAAAAAAGGCAGATGTGCACCTGAGGCTTTAACTTATAGCATTTGAAGTATCATAGAACTGAACAAGCTGGGGCCCCAATTGTAACAGGAATGTAGAGGTTGCTTTTGCTAAAAAGCACTGACTTCAGTTGATGAGTAACTAAAAGAAGGATAAAGGCTTGGCATCTCTGCCTTTATTTTATATCTGGTTCCTTTACTGCTTTAAACTCTGAGTCAAATTCCTGCTCAGTTCTGCACGTAGGTATGTTATTCACTTCAGGTTATCTGTCTAAAACCTGTTAACATAAGGTTTATTAGCCCTGATTTTATCTAGCCTATCTCATTCACCTTCAGGGCTAAAGACACTAAGATAAGAGCAACTAAGATACCTTCAAGGGACACTCAACTGCCAACTTTTACAGTGTCCTGTCCCAGGCCCTCTGAAGTGATGCTTATAAGACTTATTCCATTGCCCTGTGCCTTCTAGGAACAGCAGAACATAGCAGGCAGGTTGTCCCATGATGAGACCATCCCCCCAAATAGGAATAATCGCCTTAGGACAACCAAATTGGCCCTCTTTCTAGGATGATAGGTTTGACACACAAACATCCTACAAAACAAAATGAAGATTGTCTCCTCCAGTGATAAGAACTTCTCCAGAGCCATCTAGCAAAACCAGAACTGAGATAATGATCAATCAGAACCTAGCATACAATAGTAACCCAGTGTTTTAGTCAGCTTTTTCTGCTACTGTGACCAAAAGTCCTAGCAAGAATAATATAGAGGGGGGAAAAGTTTATTTGGGTTTCATGGCTTCAGAGGCCTCAATCCATAGATGGCTGGCTCCATTCCTCAGGGCTTGAGGAGAGGCAGAACATCATGGCAGAAGGGTATGGTGGAGGAAAGCAGCTGGGAACATGGTACCTGGAAGGGGGGAGAGAGAGAGAGAGAGAGAGAGAGAGAGAGAGAGAGAGAGAGAGAGAGAATGAACCAGCACAAATGCTTTCCTCGCCAGGACAAAATATTAACCCCAAGGGCATGCCCCCAGGGACCCACCTCCTCCAGCCACACCCTACTTGCCTATAGTTACCACCAAGTTAATCCCTATTAGGGGATTAAGGCACTGATTAGGTTGAACCTCTTAGAGCCCAATCATTTCATCTTTAAATGCTCTTGCATTGTCTCACACATGAGCTTTTGGGGGACACCTCACACCTAAACCATGACACCCAAGGACTTGTCTCTTACCTTATTTGGGGAATAGCCTAATCTGTCTCTCATTGCTGTCTCCCTCTTCTTGAGGTGCTCCCCCAACCCCTGCAGAACTAAAGCTATGTCTGTGTGAAAACCTTCTGGCCCTGTTACTGGGTCAGAAGTTCCTTTCTGTGATATAAACTCGACTGTAAAGGCTATACTGATGAGAGTGCAAATAGAAATGGGAATTTTATTGGGTATCTTACTAGGGGCCATTCTTTGTTAACACCTCCATAAAGAGTTTGACTGCATTTGTCCAGGTTCTTATATGTTGTGGAAGGTTGAGCTTAATCAATCTATCAGTTGATTATTGCACATATTTTGTTATAGTATAGGAAGCTTAAAGTGGTATACTAGTTTATCTGGAGGAGAAAATTTCAAGGTAAAAGCATTCAGGCTGCAGTGTGAGTATGGTTGCCTTTAGGTAAATTTATAGTTAGAATCAAGACCAAAAAAGAGCAGAGCAGGTTTTGAAAAGCTTCCAGTTTGGTCAAAAGGAGCATATGTAAATGTGTGACCATGAGGGTGCAATTGCTAGCTTTCATAAAAAGAAGTCAAGTGCTTTATTTCCACGGTACAATAAGGAAGATGCCTCAAGGGTATCTCAGGAATCTGCAAAGGCTACCCCAGGCATCATAGGTACAAAGGTGTAGAAATGTAAATTAGTCTGAAAGACTTTAGAAAAGGAGCATTGGAACTGCCTGCCTTGGACCACCTGAGAGAATTTTTCACCCTGGGTTTTTTCCCCAACTTCATCTGACAAGCACTCAGAGGTCACTGCAGAGGTGGTTCAAGCAGCCCAGTTATAGCTCATGCTGGCCTCAGGCCTTGCCATTGTCCACATGATGCTGGTTTTGCAGACATGTAGAATATAAGACTCATGGAGTCATGGAGGCTTCCACCAAGATTTCAAAGGAAAACTTGGAAGGCCAGGCAGGGTGTTGTGGGGTGAGAGTACCTGCAAGCAGCTCCTGACAGGGCAATGTGTGGGGCTGAGAGTGAAGCCAAAGTTGCAATGGAGAACCCAGAAGGGTAGAGGTCCTGGCAGTGTGCACTGACCATGAGGGACGGCTACAGGCAGCGTGCAAATTCAGTCTGAGAAAATGGCCATTTGGGTTGCAACCAGAAAGACCAAAGAGGCAAGGATGCCTAAGTGTGAGAGTGGACATTCTACTATAGTATGCTGGATGAGATTTAGAATTTAATGTTTGCCTGCTAAGTTTTGGTATTACTTTGGGCTTATCTGATCTTTCTGTTCCCATGTTCCTCTCTTTTGGAATGGGAATATATACTCTGTGCCAGTCCACCAATGTACCTTGGAAGTATATTGCTTTCTTTTTGATTTTTATAGGGGCTTCTAGCTGTATTTGCTTAGAGTGTTAGAGTAGACTTTGGTCTTGAATTTTTGAGCAGTGCTGGGACAATTAAGATTTTGGAAACTTTTGGGGATGTAATAAATGCATTTTTATATTGTGAGATGGACATGACTTTTTGGAGAATCCACAAGAATGCTTTTTGGAGCATTCTTTTTGGGGCAGAATGCTACAGTTTGGAGCTTGAATGTCCACAAATGTCCATGTGTTAAAGGCTTGATCTGCAGGGTGGGATTTTGGGGAGGTGGTGGATCTTTTGAGAGGTGGGACCTTGTGGGAGGTTCTATAGGGCCATTGGGGGTATGCTACTGAAGGACATAGTGGGTTCTTAGTCTCTTCATCTTTTTCTATTTTGTTTCCTGACCATGAGGTGAGTGATTTTGCTCTGCCATGGACTCCCATCATGATCTGCTACCTCACCAGAGGCCCAAAGGAACAAGGCCAATCAATCATGAACTGGGACTTACAAAACTGTGAGACAAAGAATCTTCTCTATCAGTTGACTATTGCACGTATTTTGTTATAGTATAGGAAGCTGACTAACACACTCCTCTACATGGTAAGTTCCCTGAGGACTATTCTGCTCATTAATGAATTGCCAACATCTGGTATACTCTTTGCAAGAGAGTAGGTACTTGGTTAATTTCTGTTGAATGAGTGAATGACCATTCCAATTAATACCAAACTTTCTCTGTCCATGGAGAGGAGAGGCAGAATATATTTTAAAAATGAACAAGGGCATATTTTTGTTAGATCACCTTAATTGATGCTGACTATTCAGGCCAATATTTACCTTCATAGTTATAATGATGGACATTATAACTATGAAATAAAGTAAATCATATTTGAGAAATGCTAAAATCTCCATTTTATCTGCATTACCCAAATTGCTGGGGTTCCTGTAAAACTGCTGAAAAGAGTGATTACCCCGTCTTAGTGAAGTGTTACATCTGTCAGTTTCTGAAGGACAGCGATCTATGATATGTTGATTAAAAAACACTAAGTGTCTTATTAATGCTGGCTATTGAAAAGGCTAAAATCAAATACATGGAAAATGGCCCCATAAATTAAACCCACACCTTTATAGCAGCTTTAAAAGAAAAGTCACTGTATATTTGGAACCATTTCCTATAATACTTCTTAATAAATTCTATAATTTTAAGTTTTCTTTTATTTAGTGAACTTGAAATGTTTCTGAGAACTGCAAGCCCTTTACTCTCTTTTATTGCTTTGTCTTCATGGGTCATCATTGGCACCATATCATATTCGCTAATTATATCTACTTTGAAAATTAGATTTTTGCTTTAGGTTCATTTGGTCCTTACTTCTGTGAATATGATTTATCTCCTCATCTATACTATAAGTTTCTCATAAACGGGATACCAGGTCTTTTTTCTACTTCTGTACCCTCAGTGTAACATTCAGGGTAGGCAGTCATACAGTGATAATTAAACATCCAAAATCTCAGGGACTTTATTTCCTTCTCCACCTACATATCTATGTGGGTCAGCAAAGGTACTCTGATCATTGTGTTCTCTCAGGGACCCAAGCTGATGAAGGTTTTATCCTGACACCTGCTTCCCTGACCAAAACAGCAGTAGGGAGGAAGCACGATGAACCACACAGCCAGCTTTTGAAGTTTCTGTCGGTGTATAAAAGCATATCATTCATGTACAACCAGAGGAAGGAGAAGTTCTCCTCCATTTATGTATGATGTGTCAAAATGCATTCTACCATCCCATAACTAACTAGAACCACTTTTAAAAACAGGCATATCACTCCACATGTGTATCACTCACTAGTGACGGGTTCAATTTCAGACCTGACTTCAAATGGGATGGACAAGGGCAACCTTAGCAAGGGCTGGGAGAGAAGAGTCAGGAACACTGGAAGCACTAGAGCGGTGATTCGCACTCAGTGCTCTCCTTGGTCCCAGGCTCTTGGTGAGATTTCTGTATGCTTTTTCCACTGAAGTTGTAGGCTAGCTGTAAGGGAGAAGAAAGTTGCTGGTTAAAAATGAAGGATGTATCAATCACAGTGTATTTGTGCTTCCTTTCCTGATTTCAACTTCTAAAATCTGGAAGGGAACACCCTAAAGAACGTTTCAAAATAAAGGACCCATGTGGATAGCTGCCTTTATGCAGGAAATGCACTGATTAATCATTTGATTTTCCACCCTGACCTAGTCAACATTTCTGCCAATGATTTGAATGGCTGCAGATGTTGACATGTAGAAAACACTTGCAGCCTATGTGAACCTGGAAGCAAATTACTAGAGTGAGTATTGTGGGTCATAGAATTATGACCCAAAGTTGGAGTCATGGGCTGGAATAATGAGTTCACTCTAAAGGGTCAATGTGTAATGTTTGAATCTAAAGATGGGTTGCACAACTATGGGATGGTTGGATTTTGAATAACAGCATGAGTGAAAAATCTCCCTGGCTCTCTGTTGACTTGAATAGTGCTGTTATTGAATAGCGGGATGTAGTGGCCGAATGAGCTAAAAGAATGTCAGTTTGCCCTCATGGGAACATGATACCCAGGAGAGGACAGGGCCAAATAGACTCTGCTCAGTCAAGGTGCAGGGGTCTGAGCTCAGTTTGGAATGTCATTCTTTGTGGGATATGGACAGACGAGTCTACCCAATGGAGAATAATGAGGTTATCAGTGGAACAAGAACACTCAAGGAGCAAACTGGATCAACTTAAGCTACAGAATATAGAATGGACTGGGGAAATGTGGGATGGGAAGGCAGTCTTTGAAAACCCAGAACTTCCATGTGGAAGAGGGAATAAACTTTTGTTTTGTTGCAGAAGACAGGATAGGAATAGGTTATAGGGACACTGATTTTCACTCGGGGTGTAGAAAAGAACCCTGAGAAAGTTAAGTTCTTATAGATTATGTCAGTGAAATGATTTGTGAATCCAAAGAGTACAAGGACCAGCTATCCCAGTTTGTCTAAGATGTAGGGTTTTTGTAAGACTTGGGATTTTTAGTGATAAAGCCAGGAAAATCCTAGGCAAGTCTGTATAAATCAGTATCCAATTAAAGATTGTCTTTAATCTCTTTCTCTAAAGAGATTCTGTGATTTCTAAGAAAGATATGTTGGTTTTTCTCAGAAAAATGTCAGGCAAAACAATGATTTTTTTTACACAGTATTTTTGGTTTCCAGCCCATATTAATTTAATCACACAGTACTTTTTGCATGCTGCTTGAGCAATTGTTCCAGATCTATGTCTAAGATTTAATCATTGCTGGTAGATTCATGCCCTATAATTGTGTCACATAATCAGGTTAACATATCCCTGCAAGCCCAAATTCATTCATTATATAAATGAGTATTCTGGAAATAAAGAGCTGTGTCTTTTTTCTTAAGAAATCACAATGGATAATTTTTTATTGTTCAAGTTGCTGTATTTCTTAGATAAAGCATGAAGGAGATGAACAGCAGTACAGGCAGTTAAAAAGTTCCATCAAGATGAAATTTTGCTGCGGTTATGCACAGTGAAAGAGCTGTTTGTGTTCAGCCCATGCTTATAAAAACTTTGTTCCTTTCTTTTAATTATTTTTTGTATTTGTGATTCTGGAGTAAACTTATTAAATCAAACTGCAACCTTGCAGATTTGTTCATTCTTCAGGGATCAATGTTTGTGTTTTTAGGAACAATACCTTCACAAAGAGGTTTTGTAGTTTTCTCCTGGCATTCTTCTTGGGGATGTGTCACTTTTCTATTTTAACTGTTCAATTTCAGTAAAACTGTGAGATAGGTAACTGAGGTTTGCCAACTTCCTGAAGCCTTTCCCCTTGTAATACATTTGATAAAACCATGTAAATAGAGTCCTTTGAGAGGAGAAGTAACTGGTGAATGGATTGTATTTCTGTCTAGTTGGTGATTTATGGAGGAGTGTCTGTCTTTATTCCAGTCCCAACAGTAGAAATACGTGGAGATGAGAGAATCCTGGGGAGGCTCTGATGGGACTTGAGGGTAGTGGCAATAAAAAAAGTTCTGGCCGAGAGGGGAATAGTGGGAAACCAGTTGCTTATTCAGACTCCTGCCCTGCATGTTCCTTCCTTTCAGTTTGATATCACACATTCTGGAAATTTTCCTTGGATCATGCACCTGACTCTGCTCTTTGCCCTCAAATAAATATCACTCTATTCTTGGACCTGTGCTGTCCACTCCAGTTGTTGGTAATAGGTAGGATCAGCAAAAGAATCTTCTAGTTCATGATAAATAAAATCCATAATGGATACAGTCTTAGTACATTTTAATTGTCTACTCCTTTAATTGTTATCCACATAGGAAAGGTATACAATTGTCTTATTCCTGGTTGTATCACTGTGTGCACTGTGAAACTCTAGTTGGGAACATAATAATGCAATTTCGAAGGACAGTGATAGGGAAGATGTACATTTGTTACTAGAATATGCAGTTCTCCACATATTTTCTCCAATATGTTGAGTCCCACAGAAATCATTCTGGAGTATGAAACTGAGCATGGATTTCTATGCTCACTTTAACAGCCTTTCACATTGATTGGTGAGGAAAGTCAGGACTGAAAATTTTTAGTGGACACTGCATTTTTGATCCAGAATCTCTCTGAACTTTTTATGAATCCACCCTGGGGTAAATATTGGAAATCCATTGTTCAAGTTCAGAAAAAGGTTCACCAAAGGTAAATAGCACATGTGCTCATCAATGATAATCAGCTTTATTTTATTTTGTAATAGTCCAGCCTTGTTTAAACACTCATGGGAATGTGACTGCCCTTTTCCAGGTTTGCATCTGAAGTTGTCTAAAAGGATAAAGGTAGATTCTCCCCACCCCGCCAAGTGATTGCTTAAATCTTCTCTCTTGGTACTCATTTTCCCTAGATTTAGTGATTTTCTCACACTATTCATATTGAGGTAAAAAGAACATCCCCTCATCATTTCCCATAATTAGGATGAAGATGACACTTAGTCATAGAATGGAAACCTATTCTTAAGAGAGAAATTGGAAGAGTATTGAGAAATAATTTGCTTGTGGTGGTATGTTATGGTTTAGATGTGAGGTGTCTTCCAAAAGCTCACATGTGAGACAATGCCAGAAGATTTAGAGGTGAAATGGTTGGGTTATGAGAACCTTAACCCAATCAGTGAGTTAATTCCCTGATGGGATGTACTGACTGGTAACCGAAGGCTGGTAGGGTGTGATTGAAGGAGGTGGACGTTGCGAGTGTGACTTCAGGGTAAATATTTTGTATCTGGTGAGTAGAATCTTTCTCTGTTTCCTGATCATCATGTGAGCTGCTTCCCTCCACCACATCCTTCCACCATGATGTTTGGCCTCACCTTGAGTCCTAACGAATGGAGTCTGCTGTCTTTGAATTGAGACCTTTGAAACTGTGAGCCCCCAAATAAACTTCTCCTCCCCTAAAATTGTTCTGGTCACATCTTTTAGTCACAGCAGCAAAAGCAGACTAAAACATTTTAAAAGAATATAAAGAGACTTACTAGTATTGGGTCTGGAAATCAGTATGGTGGGAATGATGTGCATAAAGAACACTGTCAGGAGTGCAAGAGAAGCTCTGTGGCAGGACAGTGGGGCTGGCTCCTGGGACAGCTGCTCTTGTGGCCCTGCCAGGGGACTATCTCTGACTATGTTGTACAGGTCTCGCTGTGCTGTTCTGGACTGGATGTCATGTAATTGCCCAATGGCTGTGCCTGTACTTTTCAGCACATAGGGTTTTTTAAATTTATTTTTTAAATTTTTACAGACTTCATTTTGATTAATTGTACACAAATGGGGTACAACTTTTCATTTCTATGGTTGTACATGATGTAGATTCATACCATTCATGTAATCACACATGTACATAGGGTAATGATGTCTGTCTCATTCCACCATCTTTCATACCCCGCACCTCCCCCTCTCATTTCCCTCTTCATAATCTAAAGTTCCTCCATTCTTCTCTCACTTCCCCACACCCCGAACCTGATTATATGTCATCATCCACTTATCAGGGAAAACATTTGGCCTTTGGTTTTTTTGGGATTGACTTATTTCATTTAGCATGATATTCTCCAATTCCATCCTTTTATCTGCAAACGCCATAATATTATAATTCTTTATGGCTGAGTAGTATTCCATTGTGTGTGTATATATCACAGCTTCTTTATCCATTCATCTGCTGAAGGGCATCTTGGTTGATTCCACAGTCGAGCTATTATGAATTGAGCTGCTATAACCATTGATGTGGCTGTGTTACTGTAGTATGCTAATTTTAAGTCCTTTGGAATGGACTTACACCAAGGAATGGGATAACTGGGTCAAAAGGTGGGTTCATTCCAGGTTTTCTGAGGAACCTTCACACTGCTTTCCAGAGTGGCTGTACCAATTTTATGAAAATCTCTAAAACTGAATGTTACTGATTGAATTTATACTACCTTTCAGGAAATTCTCCTTCACAAATACCCAGGGCAACCCTGAGCTCATGTAGGTCCCTCTTGCTGCCCATCTGCTGTCCACATCTGCTGGGTTCTCTTGGCGGCCCTGTTAGTGTGACACTCACTGCACATGGCCACCCTCCCTGACACCATCCACACCTCCATCCATGCTTCAGTTGCACTACCATGTTATGATTCTCTCAGATGGTTCTTATTTTCTTCATCTGGTATCAAAGTAAAAATATCCTTGAGGCAGCCAAGCTGTTTATCCTTTACTTCACTTGCTTTTGAAAGGCTTTATAAAATAATAATGTGTATAATTTACAGTTATGAATTAATTATGGTAGGAGAAACAATCACCAAATTACTGTTTGGTTTTAACTTTATTCTCATGACATTCATCAAATGACTGTAATAATTTGCTAACACCAGCACACCTTTTTATTTCTTGTAAGAGTTTTGTCTATCTTTCCTATAATCCTCAAGCATAAACCAAATGCATGCACCATCTGACTTTTCACTGAACCCACAAAATCAGTGAAGGGCCTGGTTTTCTTCTGGACTCTCCAAGTAAAAAGTTAGTTCTAATGTCTGAGGCAATCAGCATAACCATGATAGGCATCTCATCTCATTTGTGTTTGTCATTATACACAAAGGCACTGCAGAGAAAACAAGGTTTAATTTACCTATTTTATTGGGGGGTGGAATTTTAACATAAAGAGAAAATGCAGCATTGGGAAGAGATTGATTTTTCACTAGAATTGTTAGGAAGGCAACAAGCTGGTATAATTCCTTAAAATAAAGCCAAACCACTCTAATATGCCATCTTTTTCCACTTATATCCTAAAATGGTTTTGTCTTATAAACTGGGATTATGGCATATTGATTTTGTTATCATTCCTAGACTCTTAATAGCCAAATCATTAAGAAAAATAATTAGCTGTCTATGTATTTCTAAAATATAAATTCAACGCTGGACATATTTATCTTCAAAGAAATTGATGTTGGGTTTACAAAGGGATTTTTTGGAGAGAGATTTTAAAAACTGTCCTGCCTTTATGGTAGTCCTCACTTATCTATGGTTTGCTTCCAGTGTCAAAGTATGAAAATATTAAATGAGAAATTCCAGAAATAAATAACTCATAGATTTTGAATTATCTATCATTCTAAATAGCATGATGAAATCTCGTGTCTTCCCTCTCCAGCACACCCAGGATGTGGATCATTTCTTTGTCTAGTGCATCTGTGCCATATTACTACCCACCTGTTAGTCAATTAGTAGCTGTCTCTGTTATCAGAACCACTGTTGTATACCATAGTGCTGGTGCTCAGATAACTCTTACTTACTAGCCTAATGCTGTATCACTTCATGTCATCATATAGGCATTGTACAGACTCACATTCTCACAAGAAGAATAAGGGTGAGTGCAGTACAATAGGATATTTTGAGAGCAAGAGGGGAAAGAGTACATTCACATAACTTTTACTGAAGAACATTTTATGATTGCTCTGTTTTATTATTAGCTATTGCTACTAATTTCTTACTGTGCCTAATTTATGGATTAAATTTTATCATTCCTATGCACATATAAGGAAGAACATAGTGTATATCAGGTTTAGTTCTATCTATAGTTTCAGCACTCACTTGGGGCCTTGAAACGTGTTCCCTGCAGATAAGGGGATAGTCTGTAATTACACTTCTGCAACATTATTTTGGCCACACAGTGTTCCATCAGATGACATACATAACAACTCCTGATATAATTCATGGTCTGAATTCTCAGTGATGTTTAAAAATTTGCCAGGTTTACTAGTTCCTCCAATCCAAGTGGTTTGTCTGCTTCCACAAAGATTATTTAGCTTCTTATGGTTCAGGTATGGCAACTTTTAGTAAGAGTTTTATGAAGAATCTAAAAATCATTTGTTTATTCATTAACTAATTGATAAATATTTATTATTTAATGTATAGTGTTGGTATTTCTAGAGAAGTTAAGCAACATGTGGCAAGAATACTAAAAATATGGATGATCTTTGTTCCAATTTTTCTATTTTCAGAAATTTATCGTGAAGAAGTAATCATAAATGTGCAGATGGATTTATGTACTTGAATGTTCACTGCCATGTGGAGAGCAAAAGAATGGATGTGACCTAAATTTCCAGCAATAGGGAAATAGTTGAAATAATTGTGACCTATCCATATGATGAAATGTTTTTCAGCCATTAAAAATGGAATTCTCTAAGAGTATTTAAGAATGTGTGAGTTGCTTGGAATAGAATGTTAAGTGAAAAAATCAGGCTACAGAATTATGTGTACCATATGTGATCTCAGATATGTACAAAACAAATCAAAATCTATAAATAAGAAATAAAATGTCAAAATATAATTTGTTTCCTCTAATAGCTTGATTCCTGCTCACTTCTTTATTTCTTCCTATATATGACAAATTGTCCATGGAAAATACACATTACTTTTGTGATTAAAAAATATTTTGAGCAGTTAAAATTATTCAGGATGGTTTATTCTTTTCAAAGAATGGAGAACCTTTTATTGGAATCATTATTTTGTTTTGGTAAAATGAGATGCTTCAAATACAGTTTGATACCATACCATTGTGGTGATGCCAAAAAAAAATTTTGAAGTGTTGTTGTATTTAAAAAATTTAAAAATTCTTTTTAGATATACTTGACACTAGATTATTTATATATTTAAATACTTTTATTAGTTGTTAATGAACCTTTATTTATTTATTTGTATGCGGTGATGAGAATTGAACCCAGTGCCTCACACATGCTAGGCAAGTGCTTTTACCACTGAGTCACAATCCCAGCCCGACAATAGATTAAATTTTGACATATTATACATACATGGAGACTATCTTATTCCAATTAGGATCCCATTCTTGTGATTGTACATGATGTGGAGATTCACTGTGGTGTATACATATATGAACATAGGAAAGTTATTTGTGATTCATTCTACTATCTTTCTTATTCCTATTCCCCGTCCCTGCTGCCCTTCATTCCCCTTTTCTAATCCATTGAACTTCTATTCTTCCCTTCCCCACCCCCTTGTTGTGCCTTAGCATCCACATATCAGAGGGAACATTTGACCTTTGGTTTTGGAGTGTTCTTTTTCTAAAAAAAATTTAATTTTTAAATTTTTCTATTTGTTCTTTTTGGAGTGTTCTTAATGAAGGGAATAATATCAAGACTTTGGTAAGCATCACCAATATACCCTATGTACTTGTTCTTCAAGGACCAAAGGGAAGCTCTCCTCAATTTTCTCTGCACCCTACCCTAACACTCCCACCACAAATCCTGTGCAGCCACTTGTCACCTGTGTTGTGATTATCCATTTCTTTTCCTCCTTTATTGTACTAAGGCCAAGCATAGTACCTGACTTATAGCCATTAATAAAATATTGAATGCATGAATGCAGAATGAATAATTATATGCCAGTAATTTTTTGTCACCTTCTGAAACCCCTAATACCCAGGAAAACTGAAGCTGGTAAGTTGGACTTGATGGAGTGATAGCTCAAGAGAGGATCCACTCATGTCAGGATGCGGGATAGAAGGTGTCATTACAACCTTCATGAATGTTGTTCACGTGCTTTCCTGACCTTGCTGTCCACGGTTGGCTTGGGCATCAACCACATTAACCTTTCCACTTTCTAAATGAGAATTGTTAAGCAAAAAGGAGGTGGCCTGCTATATATTCTTGCATTATTTGTTGCTGAGCTCTGTAGAGCTGATCCACTTCTACACACTAAACCACCTTTTTAAGGTGGGTTGGGCAAGGTTGCTGGGGTCCGTTGACCTTAAAAGCTCAATAATAACTGAACAGCCATATAGTAAAATATGTTGGGGAGAGAGGCTATTGTTTCTTGTGAGGCAGCACAAAAAGATGGGTGACTGGGCCAGAAGTAGGGGCATTGCTGACAAACAACTGACCCTGTGAGGGTTCTGGCTGCTCTTGGTCCTTGAGAAAATGGCTGGAACACAGGACTCTTTCTGTTAACTACAAATTCCATTCCTATGGTGTAGGACTGATTAATAGCACACAGGTCACATTCTGCCCCCCAATGCCATGCCCACAATTCCTGCTGGAATTAGTGGAAGCTGTGGGGTCACAAGCTGAGGGCAGTCTGGTTTCCTTGGATGAAGTATTATGTGTGTGTGTGTGTGTGTGTGTGTGTGAGAGAGAGAGAGAGAGAGAGAGAGAGAGAGCACACAAGAGAGGGAGAGAGAGGATGAGTTTGCCTTCTCCAAGGGAAAAGACTAAGGACATCATTGTACTGGGAAGGCCTTTTCTTTGCTGTTAAGAATTGCTCTACTAATAGAAAGAATTAACAAGTACTCCATCTGTCATAAATCCCATTTAAAATTCATGCCCAAAATAAACTGAGTTCTTGCCCTAATCTGGCTTGCTGACTGTTAACTTCTCAGCCCCAGGGAAAGGATCATTCCAGTGGAATCTCTTCCAAATATTTGGAGAGAAGGGAGTGGAGGTGGAGAAAATGAAAAGGCTGATTCTGCCTTCTGAGGAGATTAATTAAGGCTACTGCCTTGAATCACTTTGTGGCAAATGGCTCATCCTGGTTTTCTGAAGCATCTATCTCCAGTCAACATGGGCCATTCAAGGTCACCATGACTGGCCATAGTCTCTGAAGCGTCTTTCCCTACCCTCCTGGGTAAAGCGCAGTTTTTATTTTGTTTCCTGATAAGGTTGCCTTTTCTGCAGGGGGTTCTGAAAGACTCTTCTCTTTGATATTCAGTTTTCTAGACTATTTCCAGGAAGCTATTTGCATTGTCCAGACACAGGCTGACTGTGTTTTCTGTTTTATATAGGGATTCTTCATGAAGAGTGACAGAAAATTTGCTTTTATGATTTGACAAAACCAAGCTGAGAGTAGATGTGTTATCAGTTCTCTTGGCCATTGTAGGTCTCACACAACTTTCTCGGGTGAGTCCCACCTTCTTACTTCAAGGTGAACTTAATACTCAAACCCACTCTCTTAATTAGTATAATTTTACAATAAATTTTTATGTAAATGCAAATAAACACCTGTGACATTCTTCTTTAAAATTATTTCAGATATTATTATTATTATTATTATTATTATTTTTTGGTACTGAGGATTGAACCCAGGGGCACTCCACCACTGAGCCACATCCCCAGCCCTATTTTGTATTTTATTTAGAGACAGGGTCTCACTGAGTTGCTTAGGACCTCGATAAGTTGCTGAGGCTGGCTTTGAACTCGAGATCCTCCTGCCTCAGCCTTGCGAGTGCTGGGATTACAGGCATGCGCCACCGCACCCAGCTTATTTCAGATATTCTTGTTCCTTTGCTTTTACATAATGAATTTAAAATCACATTGTCAAATTCCAATCAAAATTATTTTTGGTTGGATTGCACTTTTACTGAATTTATAGGTTTAATTTGGAGAGTTGTCCTCTGTAGAATATCAAATCCTCCATCACATGGTGTTGTTTTCTATTCATTTGGTCTTTCTGTCATATCTTTCCAGAAATTTTCATAATTTTCTCCATAAAGGTCTTATGCATACTATTCTAGTGTATAATTCAGTGCCTGGAACATTGTAGATATTCAGTAAATTCTTATTATATGAATACATTTTGTTACTATTGTGAATGGAATAAAAGTACAACAAATTTTTCTATATTGATCTTTTGATGCATTTTTCAATTCTAACATGAATTCTAACATTAACATGTAACAACATTATCTGAATATGTAACAACATTATATAACATGTAACAACATTATCTGAAAAAATCAGAGATTTTTTCTTCTTTCCAATTCTTACACATTTAATTTTCTTTATTAACTTATTTTACTTGGAATAATCTCCAATACATTGTTGAATAGACACAATGATAGGGCTAACCATTTTTTCTCCTGAATTTAATGGAAAATTTAAGTCACTATAATAATATGTCTGCTCTTAGTAGATGTCCATTATCAGATTAAAGAAGTTCCCTTCTTTGACTATTGTTCTAAGTGTGTTTTTTAAAATGATGAGTGGGTCTCAGATTTGACTAAATTCTTTTAAAAATTTGCTTAATTAGATGCGGTAATAATTTATTGGTATTTTTGGCATTATGGTGTTTATTCTTTATTATTTACACATGCTCACAGATGCAGTGCAGAAGGGAATATGGCAAAATGGTTAAGAACACAGGCTCTAAAGTGAGACTATTGTTCTGCCGTTTCACTTATTACATTGGGCACATTATGTTCTCTGTGCCTCAGTCTCCTCACCTCCGAATGGAGTTACCAGTTATAGCCACCACATAGTGGTTTTCTGGAAGAAATGAAATGAAATCATCCAAGTAAAACTCTTAGAATAGTTCTTACTGTCTTGTTGAATATTCAGTGTATCCAGTGGCTGATCTTCTATTACTATTATTTCTCAGATTCTTGGTTTCAAGGTTATAATAACTAAAAGGAGATTGAAATAGAGTTCTTTAATTTGCTTATATTGTTTATGCAAAATGAGGATATTTTATGTTCATTGAATCTGTAGTAGTACTCATTAATAAAAATTATCTGGCCCTGGGAATCTTTATGGATTTTTTTTTTTTTTTTTTTTTTTGCTATTCTTGAAGAATGTTAGATTCTTGATTACTTCTTTTGTCAATTTTGGCAAGTTTATCTAAAAATTACAAATTTAGTTCTCAAAATTTGGATTCATAGCATTCACTTAAGATTTTTTTTAAACCTCTGTTTCACCTGATATCAAATGATGACCTCTTTTCTAATTCTATCATTAAAAAATGTGTACCATCTCTTTTTCTTGACCAGTCTTAAAGAAAATCATCCATTTGATTCACCATTTCAGGAAAAAAAACTATGTTTTATTATTCCTTTCTATTATTTCCTTGTTTCTTCCCCTTACTTTCTTTGAGTTCTGTTGTTTTCCTTTCTAACTTCTTGAATTGAGTGCTTAGCTCACTGCTATGGTTTGGATATGACTTGAGTGTGGTGGAAGCTTGGTCCCAGTTTGCTGGTGGTGGGAAGTGGTAGAAGCTGGAGAAGTGGGGCCTAGTGGAAGGTGGTTAGATCAGTGGATTCTGTCCTTGGAAGGAATTAATGTTTTCAAGAGATCCCAGGTAGGTTCCCTCAAGAGTGAGTTGTTATACAAAGAACAAGCCCAGTCCCTGAATATCTCTGGTTTATCATCTCGCCATGTGACCTCTCTTGCGTGTGGTCATTTCCCTTTACATTTCTCCACTGTGGTGTTGTGTTGCAGTCGGGGTCCCTCTCCAGGATGCCAACAGGTACTCTTGAACTTACAGAACTGTGAGCTGAGTAGATGTCTTCTTTATCAAGTACTGTCTTATGGTACTGATTTTATGTATCTGGTCTATGCCACTTAGCATAATGTCCCTCAGGTTCATCCATGTTGTCACAATGGCAGGATTTTCTTTCTTTTTAAGGTTGAATGTTATTATATTATTGTTTATATGCCTATATGTATATTTACATGTGGAACTTATAAGGAGAAAGTGTTTATTTTTTCCACTTTTTTGTTGGTACATTATCTTTGTACATAGGCAGGATTCATTCTTACGTATTCATACAAGCATAAAATATAATTTGGCCAATATCATTCCCCAGTATTTCTCCATTTTCTCCTTTCCTCCCTTTTCCTTGTCCCTCTCCTTTATCCTAGTGATCTCCCTTCAATTATCATGAGATCCCCCCACTTTTATTTTCCTTTTTTCTCTCTGGTTTCTACATATGAGAGAAAACATACCACCTGTGACTGAAAAGGTTTACTTAATTCACAGATTTGGAGGCTGAAAGTCCAAATGACCTATCACAGGCTCAGCAGTCATACTTGGCTGTGCTACCTCATGGTGGGGATGGCAGTGATGGTTGAACCTGTGTGAGTCAGGAATTACATCTCAAACTGGGACTGCAGTTTGTATGTGTCCGTGTGTGCGCACGCACTCCCGTGGCCATATTCAGGCTTTTATAACAGTCCTCTTGCAAGAACTATAAAAGGAACCTCAGGAGAACTGCTTTGTGACCCTGTGCCTACTATGACCTAAGGACCTTCCACTGGGCCCACCCCTTGAAGTTTCCACCACCACCCAATAGTGCTACACAGGAGACCAAGCCTTTGATATATGAGCCTTTGGGGCACATCCAGCCTCCAACCCTGTTATGGTTTGGATGTGAGGTGTTTCCCAGAAGCTCATGTGTGGGACAACACAAAAAGGTTCAGAGGAGAAATGATTGGTTGTAAGAGTCTTAACCCAGTGATTTAATCCCCTGATAAGGATTAACTGAGTGATAAATGAGACAATAGTGTGGCTGGAGGAGGCAGGAATTGGGGCATGGCTTTGGGTGTATATTCATACCTGGTGGGTGGAGTCTCTCTCTGATTCCTGATCGTTGATGCGAGCTGCTTCCCTCCAACACACGCTTCCACCACAATGTTCTACCTCCCCTTGAGCCCCCGAGAAATGGAGTCAGCCTTCTATAGACTAAAACCTCTGAAACCATGAGCCTCAAATAAACTTTTCCTCCTCTACAGTTGTGTAGGTCAGGTCTTTTAGTTGCAGTAGTGAAAAAACTGACTAAAACAAAGCCATAACGTGCCCAGTTTCTTCATCTATTCATCTGAGCACTTTCACTTTTTAAACTCAAGACTTCTTTCATTTTCATGTGGTTGTGACTACTGTTTCCATCTATCTTTCTTCTAACTTCCCCATTAGGTGTTCATATTATTATGCTTTGTTTATATCAATTTTTATTCATATTTATTACCTATATTTTGGCATTTGTGTTTGTCTTTCCCTCTTACTCTTTGTTCTGGATAAAATTTCCTTCTTAATTAAGTGTATTTTCCAGTAGGTAATTCAGTGAGAATCTGTGAATGATAAATTCTCCCTGTGTTCATTGATAAATGCCTTTCTTCTTCTCTCTCTTGAGTTTTAGGATAATTGAGTATAGGATTCTAAACTGACAGTTAATTTCTCACAATAGTATGAAAACACTGTTTTATTTTTCTGTGGAATATATTGCTAGTGGGAAGTCTGCTGCCAATCTGGCTGTCATTTTGTTATAATTTGTCTTCCTATGTTTGCTTGAGCAGTTTTCTATTGTTTTTGATATGCAATAATTTTTCCAAAATGTATATAGGAAAAGATTTCTTTTTATTTATCCTGTTCAGCATTTGTTATGCTTTCATTTTGAGAAATTATGCATCATTCAGTTCTGGAAAAATCTAGCCATTATCTTTCACAAGTTACTTCACCCTCGTTCTCTTTCTCTTTCTGGGCATACATTTTTGCAACTTCATACTCTAATCTTCATATCTCTTAAGTAATTTCACATTTCTCATCTGTGTTAGTCAGTTTTCTGTTGCTGTAACAAGTACCTGCAATAAATCACCTTAAAAAGAGGAAAAGTTCATTTTGACTTACAGTTTGAAGACAAGGTTTGGCTCCCAGTTCCATGGTTGGTTGACTCTGTTACTTTTGGACCTGTGGCAAGGCAGCGCTTCATGGTGGAAGTGCATGGTAGAAGAAGCTGCTCACCTCATGGCAGCTGAGAATGAAAGAGAGAGAGATGGAAAGAGGCCAGGATCCCAATATACCCTTCAAGGGCATGCCCCGGGTGACTGACTTCCTTCCCTAGGTCTTACCTTCTAAAGGACCCACCCATCATCTCCCAGTAGCATATAGGCTGAGGACCAAGCCTTCAGTACACAGCCTTCGGACGACATTCAAAACCATCTTTTTATCTTTCTTTGCTATATTTTATGTAATTTATTTAGATCTAGTTCCTATTTATCTAATATTCTTTTTAACTCTAATCCTCTACACACTTTGAGCTTCTAATTTTAAACACTACTTATTGTTCCTAAAAATGTTTTTTAAAATATACCTTTTTCATGCTTTTAATTTATTATTTTGATTTTTAAAATGACTTTATCATATAAAATATACTATTTTTTTAGTCTGTTTTAGTTCTATATCTCCTATTACTATGAATGACATTTTTCCTATATATTGCCTCTGTTGACATTCTTTCTTGGTAGTTTATCTCTTCCTTGAATGGATTATATTTTGGTTTGAGTTCATTATCAGCAGGGTTTTTTTTTTTTTTTTTTCTTATGGGATTTCTGTGTACCTCATTGGTTGAAGTATCCTTACACAAAATAGCTAAAGCATGATTTCAGGAAAGTTTAATATCTCTTACTATAGGAATCCTGGTTGCAACAATGGGAGAAAAGCTAGCAGCAAACAAGAAACAAATTTCAAATAAGAGAGGATAAATGGAATTACAAAATTAGTGTGAATATATTTTTAAGTCTCTAGACATTTTAACCAAGGTTTATGCCCCAAATACATTCCCACTAGCAGTATAAGAGAATATTATATCTCATGGCAATATTGCCAATATTGAGTATTTTCTGAAAGAAGAAAGGTTCTTATAAATTTGATAACAAAACAGCATTTTTTTCTTATAATATTACTCACATTTTCCTTTTCTATCAACTATTTTTGTTCATCCTTTTATATCACAACTGTGCTCATTGTTTCCATTTTCTATCCACCTTAATTATTTTGTTTTATAAAGTCTCCATTGACACAATAAAATATGCACTAGAGTTAAAAAAAAAAAGAGAGAGAGAGAGGATAAAATGGATAGGGTGAGATCCTGGAGAAGGTGAGAAACTGGAAGATAAGGATCCCAGGTACAATTTTATCAAGCAGGTTCAAGCTGAGGGGATGGTAGAACTGGTGAAAAGCACAGAGACATTTGAATAACAAAGTAGAGAGAGAGTCCCTAAGAGGCCATCTACTCCTTTTAGCATGGCAAGAGGTGTGCTTATCTGTATAGGTAAGGTGGTCAGACCTGTCTGAGGAGACCAGTGCTGTTAGATGTGGCATAGAGCAGCAGGAAAAATTAACCAGAAATATTGTTAGTAAGGAGTGAGGGCCAACTGAGAGATTATGGAAAACAGACATGTGGGATGCAGTCTATGTGCTTTGGTGACTTGTCCCACATTCCTTGACAATAATGGAATAGGGGAAGAAAAGTAAAAGTAAAGATGTCTTAGATTTGATGACTGGCAATCCAGCTGAGGGGGCTAAGAGGAGGGGACAAAAGGACAGTCAGTGTAGGTAATGAATGATTGGGTCAGATGGGGGCTAGTATGAATGGAAAGAAAATAAAATGCTAATACCTTCAGAGCCCTTCCCCCTCCATCATCTGTTGCCAAGGTTACCTGCCTCCAGGGAATTGTTCCTCCCTATAAGGAGTTGTTAATGATTGAATGCTCCCTGGGCCACTCCCTTCTTGTCTGCATCCCTGGGCAGCTTCATTCCTGCCCTTGGATCACTCCACCTTTTGATCACTAGTCACATAGGCAAGTTGGGGGAGGAAAGAGCATGAGAACAAAGGAAATCTAAAATGTGTAAGAAGAGCAGGACACACCCACTTCTTCAGACACCCAGCTCTGGGGCCCCTTCTCTTTGGAGAAGTCTATCTCTGTTTTATCCTTTAAATAAAACTTGCTTTCTACTCTTGCCTCAGTGTTTCTCGGGTGTTCAATCTTCACACAGGGAAATGGGACTCAGCCCCAGTTCTCATCACCGGTATCACAGCCACAGGAGGCACTTTGAGAATTATTCTTTTAAGAGCCTGTTTAAATCCTTTACAACATAATCCAGGCTGGGTAGGGGGCAAAGAAGCAAGAAGGACACCGATGAACGAGGACACAAGAGAAGGATCTAGAAAATGGAGGCCCAGTCAAGGTGAGGAAAGACTTAGTAAGAATGAGAGAGCTGTGGGGTGAGAAGTAGGGAGGGTTAGGTCAGAAGGAGGAATTTTCCAGCTGAGGTCCTGGCAAGGGAGCAGTTCTCAGGGCTGAGCATTCCAATAATTACTTGTGGGTTGTTATTTCCTAGATATTTGCTATCTGAGCTGCAACATGGGGGCCTCTCAATGCCAGTTTCCTCTTATAAAAACCTAAGAACAACCAGCCTTGCGTAACTATTATCCTACACTTTTTAAAAAGGTGAATGTTAGGTGCTCAGTAATTCAAAAGATCTCTGGGGATTGGGAAATTTTGTCTAAAATTTTCAGATTCTCAAGCTGCTAGAGAGCCTATCATGGCAAACATTTCAACATCCCTTGAGCTTTGAGCCCTGTCTCTTCCTGCCCTTGCCTGGGACACACGGCATCTCTGCCTTCTGGTTGAGGTCTCCATCCAGGGTGTGTTGCAGGCCTCTCCTTGCCTCCCCTCGGCCATGATGTTCATTTTCCTTGGTGAGCTACTCACCGCCTCTACAGTGTGGTGACTGTCGTTAGCAGCACTGTGGTTTGGCTGTTTTCAGTGCCGGCTGTGCTGGAATCTGCTCTCCCTTTCCATAGACATGCTGGCTGGCTTGGGGCTTCACCAGATTGCAGAGGACTTTGCAGGCCTCTGTCAGCAGTTCTTTTCCTTTTGCCTTCTTGGTCTCCGTTGTTTCTAGGAGGAGCAGAACTTCATCACTGAATTATCACAGACTGAGATGTGTGAAGCCAAAACAACTCTTATCCTTTCCCTGCTAATTTGTGACTTCTACTTTACCTTCCAGGACTCTAATGGTATCTTCAGGGAGCAGATTCATAGGAAGAGATTAATCTAGAAGGAAAAATAGGTTGGAATGGATATAATTCCTCCATGTCCAATCTTGCTGCCCACTTGGATGTGGGGAGGGGTCAGTTAATTGTGCCATGTAATTGGAATTTGCTTTGGCTTCCATGTACTATGATGAATGCAGGAAAAGAAACGATGGGATTGCATTAGCTCTCCAAAAAGTGCTTATTTGAAAAATAGTGTGTAAAATAGAGTGAAAAAAGGAAAGTTTTGAGGCAGAAAGAAAGGTGGTGGAAGGCAAAAATAAAGAACCACAGTGAAAGACCAAACAAATGGGTTGCCTCAGCTCTCCAGTGTCCCTGGACTGCGCTCCTGGCTCTGCCCTGGGTTTTCCATTCTTGCTGACATTTCCAAGTCATGAGTCAAGGGGGCATATTTGAAGAGCCTTAGGCATTTGTTGACATAGGAGCAGCTGGGAGTCCCTCTGGGTGTAGGAGGACTTGCAGGTGCTGGAGGTGGGCAGGATGTGAGTTGAATAGCAAGGAGGGATGACATTGGAGAGGGTGGCCACTGCTTGTGAATTCCAGGATTTCTCCATTTTTATTGAAACTTTGGGGTTTTGACCTGTAAAGGACAGTCCAATGAGTCACTTCTGCTGAGCTGCAGTGGAAAATTGCTAGTTTTTGTTCTCTTATGATTCCAAAAATGTCTGTAGGTGTTCAACCATAGGTCTTATTTATTCCTTTGCACTTTGCCTTTAAACAGCTTAACAATTAGCAAAACTTCCTCATTCTGCTTGTGGTGGATCAAATTCTTTTTCTGTCTTTGGACTCCACAATAATCTTAAGAACTTTCTGGGCACATATTAAAGGAGGAAGCTGTGTCTTGCCCCAAATCCTATCCTTGTGACAGGATTCCCCAAAGCTTGTGACCAATCCTTGACCAGAGTTATATTTTCAGATCAGCAATAGCTTCTCTTTTGTGCATGTTCTAACAATTGATGTGGGCATTTATCTTAAGGTCCTTATCTTACGGACTTTCTTTCTGGACCTCTTTAAGGACTATCCTTAACTGCTCATTGCCATAGTCTGTGGCAGTGGCTATGTTGCTGGTATTGTGTTAAGTTTCAGACAACCATGATTTTATTTAATTTTTTACAACACTGCAAAGTAGGTGTTATTATTGTTGTTGTTTGCTAGAGGAATACAATGAGATTCAGAAAAATTAGGTAAGGTAACCCAGAATTATGCACTTGGTAAGTAACTGAGTCAGGATTTGAACCCAGGTCTGTCCTACTTTAAAACCTATGTGTCTAAACAGTCTGCAAGGGACTCAGTCTGGAGTTCATGCTTCTGCCACCCCCAACTTCTATGTGAATTTTTTTGTGTGTGTATATTTTTCTAGGAAGTGGGATCTATTGGACTTTCAAGGGTTGTGATCCCATATAGGTTAGAAACACTGAACTAACCTATTAGAGTCAGTGGATCGGTTAGGATGCTTTGGGTTGCAAACGAAACAAAACCCAATTCAGATTGGCAGTGTGTCAGTTCCGTGTAGAATTCAATCAGGATTCTTGCTTCCTTGCTCTGTAACACTCTTGGCTTCACCCTCCCCTGATACTGTTTTGTCCTCTGGTTTCCCTCACTGATAGCAACATGCTTGCAACAGTTCCAGTTCAATGTCTGCTCCCCACATATCCAAAAGGAGGGCATTTCTCTCCACTGTCCAATAGAACCTGAAGGCTACATTCTGACTGGTCCAACTAAGGTCTAGTGTGCTATCCCAACTGGTCCATGAGGCTGAGGGATGCCATGCATTCATTAGGAGGCAGATAGCTGGGAGAGGCCAGTGGAGGGTTGGAATGATATGAGCAGACCATAACCCTATGTCTTCATGGCTTTCATGGTAAACTGAAGAAACAGAAGCTCAGAGATCCCAAATAATGAATCCTGGCTTGCTCAGCAAGTCAATGGGTGAGACAGATTCTTGTACCTAATTCTGAAATCCAAGCTTTCATTTGGAAACATACAATCTTTTTTTTTTTTTTTTTGGTAGCGGGGATTAAACTCAGGAGCGCTAGACCATTGAGCCATATCCCAGCCCTATTTTCTATTTTATTTAGAGACAGGGTCTCACTGAGTTGCTTAGTGCCCCACTTTTTCTGAGGCTGGCTTTGAACTTGCAATCCTCCTGCCTCAGCCTCCTGAACCACTGGGATTATAGGCGTGCATCACAGTGCCTGACTTAGAAACCTACAGTTTTAAAGGGTAATATTATATTGGGTACTTAGGCCACTCAAGACTCACCACTGGGACTTGGGAGAAGGGTCATTCTTACCTAAACAACAGGCTCTTCCACAAGTCAGGGATGGGGTAAAATGGATGATGAGGAGCCATCCCACAATACCCAATGTGGTAAGTATTCTCCACCAAGGAAAGATCTTAGAACAAACTCCTTATTTAATGAGAAAAGATGAAAGCAAATTCCACCTCTGGTAGTAAGCTTTTTGGCATTTCATTGTTCTCTTTGATTTGAGGAGTTTAATATGCCGCTTTCTCCCCATCCCCAATCAGAGTCTATTTAGTGAGGCAGGATGCCCCTACCAACTAAGATATTTCCTTTGAGATGCAGTTCTAATTAGAATCACTCCTCCTGAGAAACATTTGCATGGCCTGAGTTAAAGATTTCTTTGGTATATTTTCCACTTGTTTAGGAGTATATCGTCTCAGACTGCAAGGGTGGGTGGAGTAGAGGAAGAACATTTGAAAATGAGAATGTGAAGGAAGACAGAAGTCTTTTTGTGAGAAACTAAGCAGAGTGATGACTGCATGTGTCTGAAAATATAATTATCCTCTTTTGTTTGCTTGATAGAGTTTTGATAGATAGAATCTTGACAGCTCTGTTATGAAATGTTAAAATGTAATTTAGGTTAAAAAATCTTAATTATCTTAAATTATAGTCTGAAGTCATGTTCTAGGCTTTGATCCTTTTCTGTGTGGGACACAGCAGGGGCTGCAGGTGCAGCTAATCCAGTTGCTTTGTTTGCATAAAAGAATTTAAAAAAAGGTTGATTGACTCCCTGGACACCCCTGTGGTATATGTGTATGCACAGAGGGACACTAGCAGGATTTACCTCCTGCCCAGAAACTCCTAGATGAGACTTTTAAATTTAGAGCAGAGGGACATTGTGGGTATTTCCATTCATTGGAGAATAAAGCCCAAGCTCCTTAGTGCAACATTCAGGCTCCTAAGGACCTGGTGTTAAACTGCTCTCTTAGTCTCAGGGAGATGGATGGTACGGAGAGAAGAAGGTGGGTTTTAAAGTTGGGGACAAGACTTACTTCCACTGACCAGCTGAGCAAGTCAGGATTTTCTATTTGAGATCTCTGAGCTTCAGTTTTTTCAGTTCACCATGAAAGTGATGAAGACATACCATCTTGGGGTGTTCCCATAATTGCATCTCTTCTCTGAACCCTTCCAGTCATCTGCCTCCTTTCCATTACTCAGACCTTCCCATATATTCTGCTCTGTTTATTTCTCATGATCTCTCCCCCTCTCCCACTCATGCCAGAGAGACTGAATGCTCATTGGAGACACAAGCTGCATATCTTTCCCTTCCCTCTTCATTCTCCCATCCTAGGAGGCTGGTAACATGGTTTAAGTGCTGGGTACAACTTGCTAAAATGAGTGTTCCCCAATATTTCATCATCCATTTGGCCTTCTTAGCAAAAGTCAATAGAAAGATAAAATATACTTAAGTGAGTCAGAAGGAAAGGTGAGTCATATCACTGTAGGGTAAGTGCTGGCGTCAGGTGCTGTGGGTTCAAATTGTGACTGATAACTTTGGGCAAGACACCATTCTGTGCCTTAGTCCAGTGGACAATGATGGAGATGGATTTGCATTGAGGCAAGTCTCATTGTAAGCCCTAGGCTTCACCACCAACCTGCTGACTTCTCCATTCATGATATCTGTGCCCCAGTGGTACAGTACGAACCTGAGTCCATGTTCCCATAAGGCTGGCCCTTCCCATCTGGGTGCTCCTCCAAGTCTATTGGATGGTGATAAAAGTTAATATGAGTTTTGGTCTTTAATACCTGTTTCTACCTATTTCAAAGGGGGGATCATGATTTAAAAGAGGCTTAGTGAAGTTTCACAAATTCAGAAAGATGACTCCCCTAAGCTTGGTGTGAGTTGAAAGAGAATGCAAAAGAAAGAAAGAAGAAAGAAAGAAAGAAAGAAAGAAAGAAAGAAAGAAAGAAAGAAAGAAAGAAAAATAGAAAGAAAGAAAGAATTCAACACATGCCAATCCGTTTGATGCAATGTCATTGCTTAGGGCCTGCAGAAAAGTCCCAGGTGCAAAAACGGGAAGGCATGCATTTCCTTCTTTCTGTCAATGGGTGTCCTTCCTCCCAATCTTTCCAGAGACTCTTCCCATCTTCCACCCCGCCCCTGGCTCAGAATCCCTGCACACCTGCAAAAGAGCAAGAACCAGTTTTACCATAAACGCATTGCACATGCTTCTTGTGAACTCCAGGGTGGAATCAAGCTCCAGAGAGGGAAAGAGAAAACAGTGAACTTTATTTTTCTTCAAAGCACCTTGAACTCCACCTGCTTGTCTCAGGAAATACCAACAGTGCTCTAGGGTATCTCATGGGCCTGGAAGCTCCCAGGAGCATTCACTGCCTCAGGAGAAATCACCTGAGAAAATTTCTCTCATTTGATTTAAGTGCTTCTTGAAGTAGAGATTCTAAATGATGCTTAGAGGACGGTGGTTATAAGTTGGAGACTGTTGTTCAACATCTTTGGGAAAGTGTATTTGGAAGACAAAAATAAAATTTTATTTATTTATTTTTTAATTAGTAGTTGTTTACCCTACAAAGTCCCCATGTAGAAGGACGGGTGTTAAGGCTGCAGAAATTATTGTAGGAACCATCTGGCCTCAGCCTTCTGCACTATATGCTAAGATGCAGGATCACTCTACCTGGTTGCTCACTGGCCTGCCCTACTGGACTCTGCGCAGCCTTTTAGAAAGGATTCCTTTTTTCTTGTTTTTGACATGTGGGGCTGTAAATTTGAGAGCTTGCTGAGATGTCAGCCAAATGTGAAGCCAGATTCTATGAACTGCTCCCTGTGTCGTCTTCCAGACCTGAAGCTTTTAAAATAATCAGATATATAAGTACTTGAAAGGCCGAACAAGGAAAACTGAGCTGAAGAAAGACTGCAACAAGATGTGACAAGCCTCCTACAAATTATTCATAATTCCATTCTGATTCATAGCAGGAGTTAAAATAGCTTGCAAGCCCAAGACCGCAGCTGGTTAAGGGAGAGCACTGGTGTGTTTGTTTATTTCCTCCAATGAGGGCAGGCCAAGTGGAGGCCTTGGGGAGGGAGATCCCTGCAGATAACAGTGATTCTTCAAGGCCAAATGGTCTTTTGGCTGGAACTCTCGGAGATTTGGTAACCAGAGTTGGACTGTAACCAAGGAAGAGGCTGAGGAAAATCTCAGCCATCAGCTGCCTGGATACTTTCTGGGGGTGGTGGCCCCTTCTGTGCCTTTACCCCACCTATTGCAGATTGTTTCTGGAAAATGAGGTTCCCATAGTCCAGTTTTTGGTCTGAGTGGAATTGATGAATTATTTACTTCCAAAGTACCTAGACCACTTATTATAATGCACTTTTCAGGTCCCACCCCAGACCCACTAAATCAGAAACTTCTTCAGTGCAGCTGGGGAATCTGCTCTTCTTGAAAATACTCCTGTCTCTTTGTACTAAATGTTGAAATCCACTCCTGAAGCCTAATAGGTAAATACTTTCCTGGGTTCTAGCATAATCTAAATGTTTATTTTAGTAAGAGATGGATCTATTTTGGTCCAGATTGGACATAGATGGGCAAGAATTTGATGTATATGGACAGACTTACTCACTGGTTCAAACAATGAATTATCAAGTGCTTACCAAGCACCTCTGTTGGAGAAGCTCAGTAATGTTGGTTGTGTCTGTTATCTTGTGATGTCACCAGTGAGCAATGCTCAGGCCATGTGGCAGGTACTGGTCCCAAAGGACTTTTACTCTATGCAAATCTCTGAATCCTGTGAGGTAATATCTAATTAAGTGCTAAATTACCTAAGGTGAAAGTTAAATATTAGGTAAAAGCTAAGGCCTGGCACAGTCAGGGAAACTTCCTGGAGGAGATGGGATATAAGATGGATTGTGAAGAGTTGGTGGATCTGGGGTCTTAAGAAAGAGAAGACCTTCACAGCAAGGGGAACATGAGGTCCAGAGGTCTGGAGGTAGAGGTGGTCTTGGAGACTGATGGCACAGTAAGAACACCAGAGTGGTTGCAGCAAAGGGGTATGCTGGGGGTGGGTAGGATGGGCTGGATCATGAAGAATTTTAGAAGCTACACAGAGGAATTTAAACAAGCAAAGGAAACAATTGAAGCTATTGAAAGTTGTTGAACAACAGGGATCACACTATTGCATGGTCCCAGCAAGATCAGAAGAGTTATTATTTCTTTGGGCACCCAGAGATAAGTGCCATTCATATGCTAAGCAGAAAAAATAGTGAGGAATCAGATACATCTGCAGAGATTCAGTGTAGAATCTGCATTTGAGATAGATGGATGTGGGGAGATAGGGAAATAGAGGGCAGGGCAGTCCCAGGTCTGTGAAGCCCTGGCTGGCAGGGAAATTGGGCACCAAATTCAGTCCAAGATGGCTTGAGCCAGATATGGAGTTGAGTGGAGGTCATGGGCCATAGAATCCATGGTGGACAGGGTCAGGGCTTCACAAGCAGGGCAGGAAGCCAAAAAAGACATTGAAGCTAGCAAGTAAGGAAGTCTTGGCACTGCAGAGTCTGTGGAATTATTCTGATTATCCATGGCGAAATGAGGCTCATGGGATATGCTCTTTGGAAATTCCAACAAAAAGTCAGTGCTGGGCCTTAAAGGGCCATCTCCCATTGCACAACAAGGACTGGATATACATTCCACCCAGCTGTGGGGTTGAGTCAGAATTGACTAGTTTCCTTCCACACGGTGTGCTGGCAGGGTCATTCCACACTCTGCTTAGAGCTGCTGGGGAAAGGACAGTAGGCTCTAGGTGTGTTACTGTCAACTTCCAGGATGTCATGACACTTCTCTTTCTGGCAATGCTCATAGGCAAACCTGTATGTTGGGGAAATCCATGTCATAAAGGAGAGAATGTTCAAATAATAAGGGGGAAGTTTTAGATCAGAACTCAGGGATGGTAAAGAGATTGTCTCCTGGGCCAATTCCAGTTATTTGATGGTTAGTTTCCTGGAGTGCTGGTTCTAAACCGGGTTCCTCAGGAAAGAATGCCCTGATTAATTAATGGTGTGTGCCATGGATGTGGGAGGGGTGAGTGAACAGTGGCACCAGCATTACCTATTTGCTATGTCCAATTCAGTACCAAACTGGCCCCATATGTGAGGAAACTGAAGCCCATAGATACAGTGTTATTCAAGGCCACAGAACTCAAGAGGCCATCTAGGGCTGGAGCTGAGGTCTCCTGACTCCTGGTCCAGTGTTTTTTCCTTTGGATCATGCAACCTTCCTACCCTCCTACTCACCATGGGGCTGTCACACTGACTTCATTTTCCCAGTCCCGCCCTTGGCTTCTGTTAGACTTTGCATTAGGAACTTGGCCACAGAATTAATTTGCACAATGGCTAAACTTGTTTCACATGTGATGAGGACTCTTGGGGTTGGATTCTAGGAAGAGGAATGGCAGATTGATTCAGAATTCCCAGGTGCTGGAAAATGTAACTATGTAGGGGGATGGCAAGAGCTGAGTGAGCATGAGGAGGAGGATTAATGAGGGAAGATATTATGAGTGAGGCAGCAGTAGATTGTCACTTCTTTTACAGAATTAAAGATGCAAAACTGAAGTTGGAGGTTTTGAGCTATTCAAACAGGGAGTGTTGGAGGAAGGAAGGAAGCTGATGTTTATTGAGCAGTGCTGGGAAAGACAATGTGGGGTCTTGGGCAGCACATGGGCAATTGACACACTCAAAACTTGGCTCTGCGAACATGAAATAGGCATATAATCAATATTAGCCAAAATAATCAGTTATGCTTTCAGCGTATTGTCCTCACAGCCACCCAAGGAGTAATGATTAGCACAATCTGTACAGAAGTATGAAGTGACTTGGGTTTTAACTAACTCCTCCAGGTCTACAAGTGGCTGATCACAGTTACAGGTTACAAATCCCATTCTCTTTCCCCTGTTAGTGAGAATGTGCCCATAGGGAACCTTCTACTTAAGAGAAAGAAAAGGGGTTTCTCTCTTTCCTTATTATCCTGCTTGCTGGTGAAAGCAAGTTAGCTTCTAGTCTATGGGACATCAATCTAACTTAATTCCTAATCCCTAGAGTAGAGACAGCTCTGCATGCTGGTTTGTTCTTGGGGTGTGTGCATGTTGAAGAACTAACTTCATAACTAAAGAGTATGGGGGCTGGAGTTGTGGCTCAGTGGTAAAGTGCTTGCCTGGCATGTGTGAGGCCCTGAGTTCGATACTCAGCACCACATATATATAAATAAAATTGAACAAAAGATCCATTGACAACTAAAATATATATATATCTAAAATAACTAAGGAGTATATTTGTAACTTTCATTAACTGCATTTGTTACTTGTATTATTGGACCTCTTCTTTCTTCCCTCCTGTTTTTGCTTTTTAAAAAAATGGCAACAAACCATTTATCTGGAGAAATGTGCAGCCTGCTGAGTCCAGACCACCCTTAAGTTCCTTTGGTATTTTGAGACATAAAATGTTGTTATTTGAATCTATTCAAAGAGGCTTCCAGCACATGCCCAGGCAGGGCCTCAGGGTGAGCAGAGCTCAGCTTGGCTGCTGGCTCCACCAGGCTAATCACAGGGTAACGTGGCTCCACCTCACTACAAGCTCCAGAAATTCAGCCTACACTTCTGGGGCCTGGCTGCAAACCACCAACCTTGGGCTGCCAAGCAGGAGTTGTGCCCTCAGGGACCATCTGCAGGGGTGGTGTGGCCACTTATGGGCATTAAAAGCAAGCCAACTGGTTTAAACCATCTTTTGCTGCCAGTGTTGGCTGTTGGCAAGGAATCCAGAATCTAGAAGCCACTGGGGAAGTTACCCTGCAGCCTCTCTTCAGTCTTACAAAGGCCCTATGTCTAATTTAACTTAGTGTGATGGTCTCCAAACCTCACCATGAGCTGTGAAGAGGTCATCAGTCTCCTTTAACACATGAGAACCAGGATGCAGACTTAATAAGTGGCCTGCCCAAGATTATATTGAGTTCCTAGCATTTTAAAATGGAAAGCCATCTTCTCCATATCTATAGACATGATTGTTTAAATGAATACAAGCAATCAGATACTGTTTTTATTACAGTGCTTCTTTCTGAGGAGAGATCATTATAATGCAAGTGAAAAAGAGAAAGAAAAAAATATTAATAGTTTCCTGCTTTTCTTTTTGGAGGGGAAGAGAACAAAATCATGCCAACCAAAAATACTTAACTGCATGATATTTCAACAGTTCCTACTGTTTTGCTTTAAAGACTTTGCATGTGTTACAGATTTGTATTTTTATAACCCTGTATTCAAAATTCTTTGCAGTTATGATTTCTAAAACTTTATACATACATTATTGAAAAATAAACTCATAGTAGTAAACTTAGAAATTGCTATAGAAATAGAAAGCAAATGCTATCCTACAGTAAAAATTCAGAAATAGCTATTTACATTCCTATATTTCTCAGTCTTTTTTTTTTAATGCCTACATATATTGCTTAACCAAATTAAGGTTTTGCCATGTACAATCTATTGGAGACGAAATTTTTCCCATGGAACATGCATTACTCTATTTGTATAATATTAATATTGCAGTACATTATTATTTTTAATTGATGAACAAAAATTATATATATTTACAGTACACAGTGTGGTGCTTTAATATATGCATACATTGTAGACTGCTTAAGTGAAGTCAATTAATACATCCATCACCTCACACCTGCTTCTTCACAGAGAAAATAGAAGTCGCCAAACAGGTAATTGTTCAGTTTCCTAATGCTGCATCTGCAAACCTACCTTTTTCCATGTTCATACATTTTTCTTCCTTCCCATAATGAAGTTAAACATTTATCCACCTTGCCAAGGCTAGACAATTTCTATCCAGAACAACATCCCTGGCTTCCTTGTCAAGGAACTGGTGAATTATACCTCCTCTTTGTGGTATCTTTGAACATTCCCCTTCATTGGGTCTTTCTTTGAAACATTTAAATATAATCAAATTTCTTTCAAGACACAGTGTCTTCTCTTATTATTTAAATGTTTGAATTTGTTCTAATCTTTTGTACATGACAGCAGAATGCACTTGTATATATATATTTTTAAATCAGTATCTTTATTTAATTTTATGTGGTGCTGAGGCTTGAACCCGGTGCCTCACGCATGTGAGAAGCGCTCTACCACTGAGCTATAGCCCCAGCCCCACACTTATATATTTTGATAGAGCATACATAAATGGAGTGTAATTTCTCATTTTTCTGATTATACACATTGTAGGATCACATTAGTCATGCAGTCATGTATATATGAGGTAAGAATGTCTGTTTCACTCTACTCTCATTCCAACCACCAAACCCCTTCTCCTCCCTTCACTCCCCTCTACCTAATATAAAGTATCTCTATTTTTTCCCTAACCCACCCTCTTATTGTGAATTAGCATCTGCATATCAGAGAAAACATTTGTGCTTTGTTTTTTTGGGTTTGACTTATTTTGCTTAACATGATGTTCTCTAATTCCACTCATTTACTGTCAAATACCATAATTTCATTTTTCTTTAAAGCTAAGTAATATTCCATCCATACACACACACACACACACACACACACACACGTCACATTTGCTTTATCCATTCATCTGTTGAAGGGCATCTAGGTTGGTTCCATTTTTAGCTATGGTGAATTGAGCTGCTATAAACAGTGATGTGGCTGTGTTTGCTGATTTTAAGTCCTTTGGGTATAAACTGAGGAATGGGATAACTGGGTCAAATATTGATTCCATTCCAAGTTTTCTGAGGAATTTCAATACTGCTCTCCATAATGGTTGTACCATTTTGCATTGCCACTAGCAATGTATGAGTGTACATTTTCCCCCACATCCTCACCACAGTGTTTATTCTTGATCTCTGACCAGAGATCCATTGGCCACTTTTTAAAGAAAGTTTTTCTTTTTAATGAACACAAATCAATTGTATATTTTATGGGTTACTATGTAATATTTTAATACACATACATAATGTATAATGATTGGATTAGGGTAATAGGCATTTATCATTTCTTTTTGTTGGTAGCATTAAAAATCTCTACTACTATTTTGAAATATTCTATTAATTGTCAATCATAGTTACCCTATTATACTATTGAACAGTAGTCATGTTATTGTTCTATAAGACTCCATTGTAAGAGACTGGCAAGAAGGAATCTCCTTCTGGTCTTGAAATGGTAAGCTATCACATAGCATGGTCACTGATACCCGGTGAGAAAAAGGGAACCTCCTACAGTTGTAAGGAAGTGAGTTCTGCAAAATCCGTGTGCATGTGGTGTGTTCCAGAAGGGAAAGCAGCTGGGCCGACACCTGGACTGACCCTTATGAGACCTTGCAGAAGATCCAGTCAAGCCATGCCTTGGCTCCTAGGACTACAGAAACTGTGAGATTATAAATGGATGTTGTTTTAAGCCATTAAATTCTTGGTAATTTGTTACATAGTGACAGAAATTTAGTACAATCTCCTTATCAGGGTGGAATGTGAGAGGGTGGGTATAAATCTCAGTTCTGCTACTTATTAACTGTTTAACCATGACAAATTACTTAACCTCCCTGAGCCTTTTACCTTAACTGTAAAATAGGAAAAAAAGTGATATTATTTTAAGGTGAGGAGAATTGAATGAAATAATGCATATAAATCATTTACCCTGGGACCCAACCCATAGTCAGTTCTCAGTAAATGTCTTTCTTTGCCACCAGAGACTGGACAGCTTTAGCCCCCAAATTCTAAACATTTCATTGTGTTTTTTCTCCATGTATCCCAGATTTTGAAGATTTTTGCCCATCATATTATTTATTTGGATTTATCAAATACAATTCATTTTCTCATCATTTCTAGATCATAGGCTACATAGAGCTTCTGATTCACTTGAGATATTTTTAATAGAATAATTATAGTTAATGTAATTTGGCTAAAAGCAAAGTCATTTAGTGTTATAGTTAATAAAATTTCCATTAGCTTTGCAATATTAGAATGGATTGCTGAACCTTGTTAGACTGCCAGTTTTGGAATCATATTAGTTAACGGATGGTAAATAGACATAGGATGACTTCTGTTGTTAAACAAGGTGGTCCTGGTTTGCCCCTAAATGCTGCTGCCTGATCAGGTATTGCTAGGGCTTGAGAATGGCTGGAAAGAAAATTGGAAGTTCACATGAAATAAAGAGGTACCAGGAAAAGAAAATATCAGATTCAACATTAACATCATTTACATACTCAAAGTCTGGAAATTCACTTGTGAATCCTTGAGATTTTAGGAATGGTTGTACAATGTTAATGCTTGAGTTATGGTAAAGTGAGCATATACATGTTCTGCTTTTATATTAAAATGTTATTATTTTGCAATTTATTTTGTGTATGGCACTAGTATTTGAAGTATGATTGCTACTCTTTCATTAGTGCTTTATTTTCTCTGAATATTGTCTGGAAACTAGCCTTTTGTTATATTATTTACATCAGGGCATAATGTATTTAGTTTTATCTGAATGCTTTTCAAGTTGATTACATTTTTGGTAGAAATTTGTATTTATTTAGTAGAAGTTTCTCTTATGCAAGCTTAGCTAAAATTCTGAGAAAAATAGCTTTAAGGAACTGTTTCATCTGGTCTTAAAGTACACTGATTTTTTTTAAATGCAGAAAACAAAAATACAAGAATAACATTTGAAAAGTTAAATAAGACTTGCCATTTACACTCTATATGTATATGAAAAACACCAGTTCTTCAATATAACACCCACACAACATACACAGTCACATAACACACCTACACTCACATAACAGCACACAGCACACACAAAACCTACAACTCATACACACAAAACATACAAATGGCAGCCTTTATGAGCATATTAAGGGCTCTGGGAAGTCCTGCAATAGAGACCAGTTAAACTTTGTTTAATCATATGCTCTTCAAATTAAATTAATCTCAGAATCCTCACCCCCACCATACCCCACCCCCCCCCCCCCCACCCCACCCCACCCCACCCAGTTAACTCTGATTCTTGATGACTTAGTGTTTTCTGGAACATACTTGGTGAGAATTAAGAGTTGCATAGAGTGAAGTATGAGGTCCCTCAACTTTCATGGGTACTCAATACATACTACCATTAAAACAACCCACAAGCCAGAATGTAAAGAACATGGAGAATTATGGTAGGTACTGAAAATCCTTCTTGCTTCCTTCTGGGGTCATGGTTCTTTCTTTGGGTGTTATGTTGTGATAAAGCCAGGTTTGGCTGTAGGCAGTCACTGCTCTGCTATCCCCTTTCACATAGGTAGAGAGATCCTGCTCAGCAGTAAAAGGTAGTCATCTTCCTGCAAAATGATCCCATAAAACAGGAATGGAATCCATGATTCTCTACTGCCTTCAGCGTCCTTGGAGTTGACAACATGATTTGCAGCACTATCCTTTCTGCATTCCTGCCTCAGAGGCAACTCCTTATCAGCTTGTACACTTCTCTGTTTACTTCATAAGGAATGAAAAGGAATATATTTCAACATCTTAAGAATCTATGGTCGGGCATTTGGAGAGTGCTTACTCTAAAAGATTAAAATGGTTTTATCTTCATTAGGAAACTTTGACATTTGGTGTCAGGATGCCAGACCACAGTTCTATATAAGCTCTCCTCAGCATTTAACTGATGACTGCTGAGGTATAGGAACTATTTATTGCTTCAACAAGAAGCAAAGGCCTGTACAGCTGAATGCATTAATATTTTAGCTTTAGAATAAAACCATAATCTTCCACTGAGTGACTTCTCTATTAGAGAAATTGAAATCTTGGCAACTCCTAGATTAGTCTTTTATCAATAAATTACGTATTTATTAAGATAGAGCAATGAAAGAACTTGCTAGAAACTACTTTGATTTGGTTAACTCAACATTTGAATACATGCAAGGTACTTTGCCATGCACTATGCCTGTCTATGTGCTCCATAAGCAAGAAGCAAATGCGTGATATCCTCATTCTTCCTGAATAATTCCTGCTCATTCAAGGACTTATTTGATAGGTATTAGCAGAATGAACATGTGCCACAGCCAAACTGTCCTTTCTTCTTAAATACATAAAACTAATCATGTTAGTAAGTGAGCAACAAATAGCACCAAACAAGGCCCAGTTCACAGGAAATTTAAAATATTAAAGAACTACATTTATTCAGAAATTAGTTTACTGATTAAATGGAAGATTTCTTTTATCAATATTCTGAACTGACATTTTTACTAGGCTCTTCCTGCCTTTTTAAGTGTAGTGTCTTGAGTTGAAACACCAGAGTCCCCACTTTGGAATGCACGTATGGTTTAGGAAGTCAGATTGTTATAGAATATTTATGTCCCATCAATAGGACAAAGACAGGAGCTTCTTCAGCTTTTTGCCTAGAGGCTCAACTCTGGGTGTCAGGATGCAGAGGATGCAGGTTGTGATAGTTAATTTTATGTGTCACCCCAATTAGGCCATGATACCCAGATATTTGGTTGAACAATATTCTAAATATTTCTGTGAAAGTATTTTTTAGATGAGATTAACATTTAAATCAGCAGACCTCAACTAAAGTGATTGCCCTCCATAATGTGGGTGGTCCTTGTCTAATCAGCCGAAGGCCTTTTTTTAAAAAAAAGACTGGCTTCCCTGGAAAAAGGGGAAATTCTTCTAGTAGACAGCTTTGGGACTTGAACCATAACATCAGCTTTTCCCTGGGCCTCTAACCTGTTAGCTTACCTTGCAGATTTTGGACTTGACAGCCTCCATAATCATATGAGTCAATTTCTTAATATCTTTCTTCATATATGTTCTATTGATTTTGTTTCCCTAGAAACTCCTAACTAATACACGGGTGATCTTTAATATGTCTTATGGTCAAATGTACGAATTTCTTCATCAAAATAATCTGGGATGGCAAGGAAGACTTTTGGCCATATGGCTTGATATCTAAATTTGCCTGAACATTAGCTGTTGGGTGGCTCCCTGAAAACCCTACACCTGACCCTCAGAACCCAGCTGACTCTGCCTCTTTGGGAAAAACCTCTTACACAGAGCTGAGCTGAAGCCCCCTGGCATTTTCTCTCCAGCTAAAATTACACATGGCACACTCTTAGCCTTGTGCAATTCAAGAATCTGTTCAGAAATAGAAAATAGAAAAGGAAGGAACCTTTCCAAACTCATTCCATTCAGAAGTTAAACAGCATGTCTGCATGCCAACGTCATACAGGTTGACCAATTACTAGTTTAAGGCTTAGTGTTTTGCTGTCCTTTTCCCATTTAAGTCACATAGAACTGGCCCTGTTCTATTATTGTGTCATTTTATTCAATTTTGGTTCATTTCTGCTCATGCTTTCCTCTGACCCTATTCTGGAGAGAGGACCTATAAGACAAGCTCACAGATTCACCTGCATAGATACAATATTATATGTCAATGATCTAACTCTAAATGTTGGTAATGCTAATTATTATAATATTCATATATAGAGAGTGCTTACTATGTGGCAGCACTGTTTTACAGATTCCAAATCCTTTAATGCTGACGCCAACCTTGGACCACACCCAATAGCACTAAAAATAGCAAATGACCCAGAGATTGTTCGGCTGTACTTATTAGGAGGCCTTCCTAGTGTTCCACAGCTGATCTTGGGAGTTTCCACACCTGCCTCCATCCACAGGTGGACACAGCACCCCTAAGCCAGTCTTCAAGGATACCACCCTTTGGAACAGAGCAGATGTGGCTTTGCTTCCCACCAGAGAAGACAGCTATTCAGTTTGGATGTTTTCTGGTTGGTTCTCTTTTCCAAGGTTTCTGTGGCTTCTGTTCTATAGTGTCTAATTTGTCCTAATTTCCTTTTCCCCTTGCACACTCCCCCTCAAAGCCTATGGCCCAATTTTGCTGATCTCCGAGCTCTGTTCCTTCTCCAACAAGTTTTAGCAAGTGTTCCCAGCGACCCGGTGTGCTGGGTCTTCAGCTTCGACACCAGAGAGTGGCTCGCTGCCTTTGATCTACTTCTTGGTCTGAGATGTCCTAAACACTGAGGGCTCTGGCTACTGGAGAATTTTCCATCAGACAAAGAAATTGACCCTTTCTCCTGACTTGTGCATAAGTTCATTTTGACTTACTTTCACATACCTTTTTTTTTTTTTTTTGGCCAAAGTTCAATGGTATTCATTTCTTTTAAGTATGGCTTCAATCAACATATGAATTTGTAGAGTTCTCAGTGATTCCGATTAAATTCTTAACTGTGAGGAAGCAGTTTTCTCCTGCTGGAACACACTGGAGAACTCTTCTTGAGTTAAAGGAGCCCTTTCCACACATCTCTCTGGAGCGTCTTCCAATGCCCTGTCATGTGTTCCCTCCCTTCAAGTGGAGGCGCATACTCCTTCACCGTGTGTCCTTATATCTCTGATATACCATGAGTTCATGGAGCCCTTTATATTACATGGTAAGATGACTGTCCAGGTAATTTTTTAAAAAGGTTACCCTCCAAAAAAGAGCAGCCATTATAACCCAAAGAATTAATTCCTGCTGGAACTGCAAGGTCCGAATCCCGTCAGATATGGGCAGGCTGAACTGTCACTGTCAGAAGGCAGGAGTGGCAGGAAGGAAGTGCAGACTAAGAGATTTGAGACCCAAGAGCAGGGTCATAGAGTCAGAAACAGAGATGGTAGATCCTAAAGGCCACTGACACAGACACTGAAGAAATAATGACCAGGTTGTAACCAGGAGAGGAATGGGGCCACAAGTGCACAGCCAGGAAAAAGCTGGTCTTGGGTTGAATTGAGACTTAGAGACATCATTGCTCTTGCCTCAGAAAGCAATGAGTTCCCTGAAGTGTTAGGTAGATTCCTATTCTTTGAGAAGTGAAGGATCCTATTGTCCTGGGGCCAAAGTGTGGGAGTTCTTCATGTTGTGAGTGTTACACCTGGTAGCATACTTTTGTTCTTTTAAGACATTTAAATTTTATTGGACATTGAGAACTTGTTTGGAGGTTCTAGCAAGGGAGCATAGCTACTCTTATACCCTTAACTAAAGAACGGTTCTCCTCTATTGGGGAAGGTTGTCCTCTTTGACCAAGTGCACAGGAGGGACATACTTGAAACAGGGAAGAAGGGGACACCTGCCTAGCCAGCCAGATCAGCTGAAATCAACCCTGGCAATCAATGGGGTGACAGATGTCAAAGCCAGATCGCTTTCATATCCTAGATGTTCTTGGAACTCTGAGTTGAATTATGTGAGAGAGAAGAAGGAGGAGGAGAAGGGGAAGGAGAAGAGGAGGAGATGCATACCAATGAATGAGCCACAGTTGAGGTAACCTTCTCCGAAATGCATATTTTAATATTTAGTTGTTTATCTGATGGTCTCTGAATATAACATTCCATTTAAGAGAGGAAAGGGGATCTAATGTATGACTCAGATATTTTGAAAATCTCATTTGTTATTCTTCGCATGGTACAGGAAAGCAAAGTGAACTAACTAAATAAAATAATTACATTTCATATTCTTGAGTGACGCATTTGCCAATTCTTTTCCTTTTTTCCATGTGTTTATTAATGAATTATAGTTATACATAGTGGTGGGATTTGTTGTTATATATTTGAACATGCACACAATAGAACATTATAATTCGGCCATATCATTCCCCAGTAGTTTTCCTTGCCCTCCTCTCCTCTCTGTCCCCTTCCCTCCTCCCTTCCTCTACTCTACTGATCTTCCCTCAAATCTTATGAGACCACCCCTCAACGTTTCTTTTCCTTTTTCCTCTCTAGCTTTCACATTTGAGAGAAAATATATAGCCCTTGATCTTCAGAGTTTGGCTTATTTCACATAACATAATGGTTTCATGTTCCATCCATTTTCCTGCCAATGACATAATTTCATTCTTCTTTATGACTGAGTAAGACTCCATTGTGTATGTACACCACATAGAGTACACCATATATCCATTCGTCTATTGATGGACACCTAGGCTGATTCCATAGTTCAGTTATCATGAATTGTGCTGCTATAGCATGGGTCCCTAGAGTACGATGACTTCAATTCTTTAGGAAAATTCTGAGGAGTGGTTTACCTGGGTCATATGGTAAGCCCATGCCTAAGCTTTTGAGGAAACTCCATAGTAATTTCCATAGTGGTTATACTAATTTACAATCCCACCAACAGTATATAAGTGTTCCCCTTTTTATCTACATTCTGTCCAGTGTTTATTATTATAATGTTTGTATTCTTGATGGTTGCCATTCTACCTGTAGTGAGATAAAATCTCAGTGTAGTTTCGATTTGCATTTCCCTAATTGCTAATGATGTGGAACATTTTTTAAGTGTCCTAGAGTGTTTTTTTTTTTATTTTGAACATTTTTTTCATATATTTAGGGTCCATTTGTATTTCTTTTTTGGAGAAGTGTCTGTTTAGTTCATTTGTCCATTTATTTATTTATTTATTTATTTGTTTAAGTTTATTTATTTTGATTCATTGTACACAAATGGAGTACAGCTGTTGTTATTGTGTTGTTTTTTTTTTTTTTGGTACCAGGGATTGAACCCAGGGACACTTAACCACTGAGCCACAAACCCAGTCCTTTTTTATATTTTATTTAGAGACAGGGTCTCTCTGAGTTGCTTAGGGCCTTGCTAAATTGCTGAGACTGGCTTTGAACTCACAATCCTCCTACATCAACCTTCTGAGTTGCTGGGATTATAAGTGTGCACCCTTACTCCCAGCTTAATTCTGTTTATATTCTGGATATTAGTCCTCTGTCAGAAGAGTACCTATCAAAGATTTTTGCTCATTCTATAAGTTCTCTCTTTACACTCTTGTTTCCTTTGCTATGCAGAAGCTTTTTTTTTTTTTTTGTACTGGGGATTGAACCCAGGGGCACTCCACCACTGAGCCACATCCCCAGCCCTATTTTGTATTTTATTTAGAGACAGGGTCTCACTGAGTGGCTTAGGGCCTCGCTCAGTTGCTGAGGCTGGCTTTGAACTCATGATCCTCCTGTCTCAGCCTCCCAAGTGCTGGGATTACAGGCGTGCGCCACGGCACCCGGCTTGCAGAAGCTTTTTAATTTGATACCATCTCATTTATTAACTCTTGGCATCATTTTCTAAGCTTTAGGGGTCCTATTAAAAAAGTCATTGCCTGTGCCTACAAGTTGGAGTGTCGATCCCACATTTTTTCTAGGAGTTGTTTAGTTTCTGGTGTAATTCCTAGGCCTTTGATCCATTTTGAGTTGACTCTTGTGCAGTGAGAAATAGGGATCTAGTCTCATTCTACTACATATGGGTAACCACTTTTCCTAGCACCATGGGTTAAAAGGGCTATCTTTTCTCCAATATATGTTTTGGCACATCTGTCAAGGATAAGAGGATGGTAGATGTATGGGTCTGTCTCTATGTCTTCTGTTCTGTACCACTGGTCTGTGTGTCTGTTTTTATACCAGTGCCATGCAGTTTTTCACTCTAGCTCTGCATGGTATACTTTGAAGTTGGATACTGTGGTGCTTCTAGCATTACATTTTTGGCTTAGAAATGCTTTGGTATTCTGGGTATTTTATTCTTCCAAATGAATTTTAAGACTATTTTTTCCAGTTCTATGAAGAATGTCATTGGTATTTTGATGGGACTTGCATTGAATATGCATATTGCTTCTGGTAGCAGGGCCATTTTCAAGTCTTTCCTAACAGCCTTAGAACAGATTTCGTGACGACCCCTGAATAAGTGCAAAAGATAGTAGATGTTAGCAGAAATTAAAGTTCACCTTCCTAAGCATTGTGGAAAGAGACCACCAATCCACAGATTAGAGGGATACATATCTAGAGAAGACAATGTTTGAGACTTCTTAAAGCTGTTACACTTACTGGGTGCAGTGACACACAACTGTAATCCCAGTGACTTGGGAGGCTAAGGCTGAGATATGTTTGAGGATATCCTGGGAAACTTAGACCTTATCTCAAAGTAAAAAATAAAAAGGGCTGGGGAGATAGCTCAGTAGTAGAGCACCCTGGGGTTCAATCCTCAGTACCATACACACACACAAAAGATTTTACTCCAAATTAATCCATGCATAATTATAATATTCCCCACTTATTTTGCAGGTGTTTCCTTATTCTGTCCCATCCAGAGACGATGCCTCTCATTGGTAGTGTAGCTCTCATTTTCTTCCAGTGTAGCAGCAATTCCCACCTATAAACCTGCATAATTAGAGACCTAAAGGAGATCCACATTCCTTTTCTTGTTTTGTCTCTTTAAAACTCTCATTAATTTCTAGTTTCCCTGACACATCATACGTGCTTTTCCTTCCCTTCATGCTGCCCAGGGCCCTGCCTCAGGACAGCACACTTTCTAGACCTTTCTGGAGACATGGTGCCTCTATCTAAATGCCTGTGGTCAGAGTTCTGGTAAACAGTGAAAGGCATGTGTGGACTTGTGGGCATATGAAGGTTTTGCCCTTCTGCTTCTTGGTGGGAAGCCTGGGAGACTGGCCCCAGTTCAACCTCCAGTTCTTTCTTTTTATGAAGATAATGATGATCACAGAGTCATATTATTGGCTTCCCTGGGGGCACTTGGAGGCAACCAGCCTGATGCTCTCACGTTCCTTTGCCTTTCATTTGGAAATAACATGTAGGGGCACATAGGCTTGGTCAAGATAATTTTAAAAGAAAAATTTTTTCATTTAATGAAATAATATTTAATAATAAAGTTAGTTCAATTACACGGCATATTGCAACATGCAAAGGACTTTCACATGTACTTGAAATATTGAGCCGTCTTTGTGATTGCACAACTATTAAAGTAGATGTTTTCCTCTGTTTCCATCAGAAGTGTGACAGGAATGGAATATTTGCCATTGAGTCTTTTGTATCAGCCATTCCAGTCTCATGCTTTTCAGCACAGACTAAATCCCACCTTAATCTAGTGCTCCTCAAAACACCTTGTACTTCTTTTATAGCCTATCATTTAAGCTAAAATTAGGATTCACGGTCACATACTTGTTAATTCCCTTTATAACAAGGTGTGTTGTTATCAATCTGTGCCAATGATTTGTTAGTTTGGGCTTGCAACTCAGATTCTCAGAGCAAAAGCAAAGCACGGGAGGGCTGGCCTCCAAATGTTATTTCCTCTTTTCTGCAATAGCTTACACCTCACACAGTCTCCCAAGAAGGCCATGTGATAAAGTTTTCGCATTTGGGAAATACAATTCAACTTTGCAAAATGGTATGGACAAGCAGAAATCTTTCTGAACTAATACATGAGACAGAAACTAAGCAAAATTGAAGTTCTGATCTTGAACTGAAAAAATGGCTTTCTTTTCCTCCTGATCTTTCAAAATACTGAGATGGGCTACATGTTGCCCTTCAGTGGGCTCCACTGTCAGGAGTCTAGACCAGTAAAGAGGAGAAAAATGTATTGTTTCAATAACAATAGCAAAAACACCCTTTTTACTGAGTATGGCACACATTCAAAAAGGTGCTATGTTATGCCTATGTATTTGTGGGCATACATATATTTCCTAGCTCTGTTTACTGACAAGGCCTAGAAATAATGATCAATTCAGCAGCAATGAACATCCTTAAGGTCCAGATATGGTCTCAAAATACCATTTCCCACCAAAGGAAACTAGAGAAATGGACATTTCCAGGTTTGAGGTAGGAAATGTACAAGATCTGTCTGGAACATCTTGTCATACGAGATAATGAGGACGCTGTCCAACGCCAACACAACCGTGTCACAAACACTCAGAAGTCAACTTGAAGAGACTTCCAAGAGCCAAAGAGGGGGAAATTTGAGCTTCAAAAAGGATAATAATTGTAATTATTTGAAACCCATCAAAGGAGTTGAAATCCATGACTTAATAATGATGCAGTCAGCTCTCTATCTGCAGTTCTGTATCTGTGGATTTAATCAACTGCAGATCAAAAATATCTGGAGCTGGGTGTGGTGGCACACACCTGTATGCTGGGGAGGCCAAGAAGGATCACAAGTTTGAGGCCATCTTATGCAACTTAATGAGACCCCATCTGAAAATAAAATTTTAAAAGGACTGGGGGTATCACTCAGTGGTGCAGCACTGGTCTAGCATGCTTAAGGCCCTGGGTTCAGTCCCCAGTACCACAAACAAAACAAAACAAAACTGCATCTATACTGAACTTTTTTTCATGTCCTTACACCTTAAACAATACAATGTAACACGTGTTTATATGGCATTTACATTATATTAGGTATCATAAGTAATCTAGAGATGGCAAAGTATCCAGGAGAATGTACACAGGTTATATGCAAATGCTATGCATTTTGTATAAGGGACTTGAGCATCTTTGGATTTTGGTATCCACAAGAGTTCTCAGAATCAATCCCTTGTGGGTATCAAGGGATGACTATGTTAAAAATTGGTTTCTTTCAGAGGACGATAAGAAACAAATTGATTTTTGTGAAAATTGGTAGATGAAGGAAGAATCAAATATTCTACTCTTCTACGTGAAGGTGCCCCTGAGTAATCAAATAATAGATGAGGGAACCATGTTTTTGTAAAAGCATTCCAATGGAAAAATTAATAAATGGAAAAGAAATGAAAGAACTAAAGTATCACTATCTTGCAACCCTCTTTGACTGAACAGATCTTGGCATTGAGCATCCACAGCTGCTATCATCACAAGAGAGACAACAAGATATTAGCACACGACTCAGGATGAAAGAACAAATCACCACCAAGAATCTTGCCAAAGATCAAACCGGAGACTGACCAGTTATCTGGATCCAACTCCTATTTGCAGGAAATCTGGAAGACAGAGGAACATGGTAACTTGTACCACAACTGTACAATCAGTAAAGTCCAGATGACAGGAGGTCTATAGGTTAAATACTCAGGTAGGTAGTAAGAAAAAGGAAAGAAGTAGGGAACCTGTAGAACATGAGACTTACAAGACAAGTTGAAATTTACAAATGAGTAATATTCTGCTGTGCTGTTTAGGGATGAACACTCAGGTTTTAACCAGAGGGAAAACACCAAAAACACAGAATATAAACGCATAACAAAATAAGGTAATTTAGAAGTCAGGGTAGTGGTTGACTTTGTCAGGAGGAAGCCACATGGACCAGAATAGGACTCATGGACAGACTTTGGTTGTGACTGTAAAGTTCTCTCTCTTGGCTTGGTTGGTGGTTGCTCAGAAGCTCACCTTGAACACCTTACTAAGTCACTCAGCCACTTTGTGTAGCTTCTGAAATCTGTGTTTTATTTTATAATGGAAAGGTTAAAAGAGAAGAAGAATATAAGAATAGCAATTTTAAATTTACATTTAATCAATGCAATAAAATGCTTAGATATTCAAGAATAATTTGGGTCAAGATACAATATAATAGGATGATAAAAAGTGTGAGCTTTGGAACCACTCCAACAAATCACAGCTTGAACAATTTCTGGTTATGTAAACCTAGGCAAGTTACTCAGCCTCTCTGTTGTCTCAGTTTTCTCTTCTGTGACATGGATGTTCTTGTAGTTCCTACTTCAGAGTGTCATCATGAGGTTTAAGTGAGATGACACATGTGAACACTTAGAATGCTGTAGGCATGCTTAGTAAGGGCACAATATGTAATAGGTACATTATTCCTCCTTCTTGCCTTTATCTCCCATTATTTTCCCTCATACACTGCAGCACTATCTCTGCTTCAAAATTCCTGGCCAGGGGCTTGGGGGTAGGTCCTCCCCTAGTCCTCATCTGTATCTCTCTTATCCCCCTTTTCTTCTCATTCTGCATTTAAAGACACTAAAGAAGGAATCTGACAGGATCTGTAGGGAAAGATCCCAACTGGACAGATTCAGGACCTGCTTAGTGGCCAGCAAGGAGGGAAAGGGACCTCTCTTATTTGCCACTGAATTCCCAGTCCCTAGAACAGTGCCTGACAGAGTAAGCAGGTGATAGACATTGCTGAAAGGATGAGTGAAAGAACTTACAGAACATGATTTAGAAAGCCCTGCTTCAGGATTTCTATCTTGCATGCAGAGTCTGAGGTGGCCCATGGCTTTGGTTTGCTTCCTTCCCAGCTGTTTCTCTTCCTTGCTACCCCATTTCAGTGTTCATGAGTCAATTTGTGTCTGTATAATTGCCCTTGGCAAAATGTATGTATCATACTCATCCTTTGTCTAGAAAGCCAGACATTGACCCCAGCCCATGCCTGCCAACCCCCTGTCACTTTCCTGTGGAGCCCCTCCTGCCCAGCAGACTTGCCCAACCAATCCCTTCTTCCTCTGGTGCTCTTCAAGTCCTTCTTTCCACACCTGGCTCGTTCCCATCCTACAGTATCAGTGTGGGTACTATAGTATCAGTATCCATTGGAGCCAAGCCTTTCTGGACCAGCCCATCATTGATACGTGTCCTGTCCCCTGCTTGTTGAACCCTCCTGTCTTCCTTCAAAGCACTCATTATGTCTCTTCCTATGAATAAATGTGATGAATCCATGGAGCAGTACTTGATCACAAATGCCTAGGTACAAACTGCAGGAGTGGAGCAGGAGTGTGAGCCAATTTGTCCATTGTCTCCACCATGACTTTCCTGAAGGTACCATGACTGTTGAACTTAATAGCTGCTGCTCCTTTATGGGAGTTCCACAGATACTTTGCAAATTAATGAATAAACAAATGGATAAAATGTGAAGTCTCAGTCTTGGGGTTGGGGCAGACAGTTCTACAAGATGAAGAATCACATTCTCATTGAGAAGGTATATCAAGGAGATGGGGGGGTGGTCCAGGGCAGGGAAGCTCATCAAACTTAAGGAGATAAGCTTTTCTAGTTGAAAGATGTACCTACAGTGAAAGGAGTCACTCCCTGACTTTACTCAGAGATGGACTGGAAGGCAGGTCTTAGGATCAGGACTGAGCCTGTAGCCAAGGATGAGGGCTTAGGGATAGTGAGCAGGATTCCTGGGCCTCATTGGTATCCAACGGACAGTCCTTGAAATGCTGGTTCCCATGGCATTTCCAAGGTTTCTGAGAGTGACTGATGCCTCTGTTCAGGACTTAGCATGGCCTGTCCCTGACAGGGTTCATTAGGACTTGATATGCTCTGTACTTGTAGACAGTATGGCTTAGAAAGGCTTGAATTTGAGTCTTGGTTTTGTCACTTCCTGTGTGACTTTGGACAAGTTCTTAACTTTTCTGTGATTTGGCTTCATTATCTATAAATTGACATTTTTCTACGTTCTTTTGCCATTCTGAAGATGGATGGAGATCATGTGAAGTGCCTCATCCCATGTAGCTCAAACCTGGCTCTATGTCAAAATAGTCCTTGGAGAATTTAAACAGTGCACAAGCACCTGGGTCCAATTGCTGGAGATTCCTACATAGAAAACTGGGTGGGTTCCAAGAATCTGTGGTTTAGGAAAGCTTACAGATGACAACAAAGTTCAGGCTGCTCTGAGCAATGTCATATATGCAAAGGCACAAAAAGTGGTAGCTTTTTCATCTACCTCTTCCTCCTCTGCCACCACCTCATCTTTTTTCAGGTCCTTTATGTGTGTGTGTTTTTCTTTGTTATTAGGTGCAGTGTAAGTGGATCAGAAGCAGAGCCATAAAAAACAAGTAATGGATAATAGCAGACATTTTGAACATTGAGTCTAGCAAAAGGCCAGATGAAGGCTGCAGGAGCTGAGGTCTTGGTGTTGATTAGTCAGCCTCAGACGTCTGGAACAGCAAATGTGAAGGTGAGAGAGATAGCCCTGCCAAAGCTTGCTTTGCATGAAATGACATATACATACCTTTCCAGTTTTTCTGTATTTTAAAAATTCACTCTTTGCTTAAAAATAAATGCTTTTTTTGCTAGAGAACTTGAAATACTCTTAAACAAAGTATAACCACATAAAATAAAAGTTGTGGCATGATTTAATTTTCTTGTGTAATGAAAACTTACCAAGTGGCTCCTGGGTACACAGCACTGGGCCATTGAGGTATGATTACCTTCATTTATTTATTCAAAGTGTTCATCAAGTGTTGGGATATAATAGTGAAAAAAATCCCTACCCTCCTGAAGCTTACATTCTAGTGAGAAAAGATGGATCATAAAAGAATAAACATAATAAGTAAATCATAAAATATTAGAATGTGATGAAATGCTACTTAAAGGATTTTTTTTGTAGCCAGTGCAAGGGCCCTGAGGCATACAGGGTGTGTCTGGGGAGCAGCCAAGGCTAGTTTGGTCTCAGTGAAGAGCAGCTGAGGAGTAGAGGATGACACTGACGAGAAAATGACTAGATTATGTCAGGTTTTGTAGGTCATTCTGAGACTTTGGCTTTTAAATTGAGTAGGACAGAAAGCCTACTGGTGGAAGGGTGGTGAGGAACAGTGGGATGAGACTTGTATTATAACAGGATCAGTCTGGCTGCAGCATTGAGAATACAGTTTAGGAAGACCAGAGTGCAGGGAGGAGACCCATGAGGAGGTGCCTGCAGGAATCCAGGGAGAGCCCCAGTGATGCCGACTGAGCGGGAGCCAGTGCAGGTGGAGAGAAGCAGATAGATTTTGGAGGAAATCCTGCAGAATTTCCTGACAGGTTGAAGTGGAAGGTAAGAAATAGAGTGAGATTAGAAAAGAACCCCAACGTTCCTTTGTTGTTTTTTTTTTTTTTTTTTTTTTTTTGCCAGGGTAACAGAAAGGACAGAGCTACTTTCAAGGTGGGCAGATTATGGGTGGATATTAAAGTTTGCTTTTGATCATCTGAGTTTGATTCCCAAGTGGAGACATCAGGAGACACTGGACCCAAGGGCCTGTAGTTAGGAGAAGCAGGAAGTGCACATGTGGGACCATTGGAGGATGGATGGCTTCATGCCAGAGTCTGCGTGAAGTCACCAAGGGTCCATGGCGCAGAAGAAGGGAAAGTGCAAGGACTGAACTTCAGCCCTCCCCAGGAGGTGGGGGCCACAGAGGAGAGTGATGGGGGACAAGTCAAGGGAATGTGGTGCTCCAGAAGCTGGGGGAAGCCAGTGCGGTGAGAAAGGTGAGGGACAGGGTCAGAGGAAGGTAGCAGACACTGCTGGTGGTCTAGTGAGAGATCTGAAAGGTGAGCATCAGATTTAGTACTGCGGAGGCCACTACTAGTTACCCTAACAAAAGCAGAGGGGTTAAAGCCAGGATGGGGAGGAATTGGAGACAGAATAGAGAATGAGAAGGTGGCTTACAGGGAACTGGGTCAAGAGGTTTTCATATTTTTGTTTTTAGTGGGAGTGATAATAGCATTTTTGTGTGATGATGAAACTAATGCATGAGAAGAGGAATTCTTGATGCCAGAGAGAGAGAGAGAAGAGTTACTGGAGCAACACCCTTGAGTAGGTAGGAGGAGATGAGGTCTGCGTGCAGCGGGGGCTTGGCATCAGATGGGCACATTGACAGAAAGCTGTAGGATCAGATCGAGGCAGCACATATGGTTGCTGGTGCTGGCTCCAGTTTTCTCTGTGGAATGATAAGCAAGCTCATGATCAGGAAGGAAGGAGGGGCAGATAACATGGGAGGGATAAGGCATTGCGTGGACTGCCAGGACAGTGGGAGATCTGCAGACTGGGGAAGTGGTCACGGCTGCCTGGTAGCACGAGGAGTTCATGTACACCTTGAGCACAAAGTGGGATCAGTGAGTGTCATTGTGACTTTGTCCCTAGCCATGTGTAGCTGTTCAGAGGCAGGCTCTGGTTTGCTGGTTTAAACAGGGTTGAGGTTTTTCAGGTGATAGAACTGGAGAGGGGTTGAGGAAATAGAGATCATATGCTCAGGGGTCATTGTGACAATCCACCAGATCATTTAAGCAGGCTGTAGAGTGAAGAGGGCAAGGTGGCACAGAAAGGTGGTGGGATTAATATGGGAGAAGTAACAGAGGGTGGACGGCTTCTTCTTGTTGGGTTGCTAGGTAGAGTGAGCTGGAGAGATAGGAGCAAAGTGTACAGTGACTAGTTCTGGCAAAGGGAATGTGGTGGAAGAGATATGTCCAGTTTCTAAGTCTGGCACATAAGAAGTCCTCTCCTGCAATTGTATCTCCTCCCTCTTTTCTGTCTTCCAGCTGCATGTAGAGAATCCAGCTGAGGACTATGAGACCAGGGAATGATGGCACCTCAGGCCAGAAGGAGCCTGGTTCCCTGCACCATCACATGGAAACTTCCCACCCGACCCAATAGTGTGATGTAGCACAAAAAAAATGAAATATGTTTAGAATGTGCTTATTTAGTTAGATTTGTAATATTTTTTAAAAAATTATCCTCCCTCTACAAAATTGGAGATGCTGAAATTTTTGTTCTAGGAGTGCGTGTCCTTGGTAGTGGGTGGTTGCTTTGTCCCTAGTAATAATATGGAATGCATCACAGTGCTTCTCAAACTTTAAAGTTCCTGAGAATCACCTGGGGATCTGGTTAAAGTGCAGATGCTGATTCAGTAAGTGGCTAAAATCCTGCTTTCCTAAGGAGACCTGGTGATACCCGTGCTGCTGGCCCATGGCCTGCTGGGTGAGAATCTCCTCCAAGATTGTTGGAGGACAAAAGTCATGTGACTAAGAGGACAGGTTGTTGGAGCCCCTTTACATGTATCGAAATCACCAAGAATAAGAAAGAAGTAGTATAGGAGGGACTGAATGAGCCAGAAGCTGAAATAATCAAATAATGAGCTGAGAGTAGAGAAACAAGGAGAGGTGATGGGTGGGAGGAGATGCAGAGGATTTTTAACCAGGGAAGAGGTGAATGGTATAGAAGCAGTGTTTGGGGGCAAGGGGAAAACCACTTAACCCCCAGACCCAGGGGTTGGAAGAATGAGGGGAAACCATCACACTGCAGGACGGAGTTGCCTGGGCAGTGGTGTCTCAGGGGCTCCAGGGGAAAGAAAGGTTCAGGACAGAGAGAAGGGATTTGGCTAGAGGATTGTGAAGCCAAAGGGCACGTGAAGGGGTCTTGAGATGGAAGATGGAGACAGAATGAGGGATGTGTGAAGCCTTATGGGGGGCAGAGTGGGAGGAGAAGGGTGACCTGAGAGCCTGAACTTCCTGTGGCCACAGACACAGACAGGGATAAAAAGCATGATGTGATTAGTCCTCAGGAACCCAAGGCAAAGGGTGGTGATGAGGGGCAGGGAGCGATGCGTGCCTGCAACTGCCTTGACTCCTGCTGGTGGAGGCAGAGAGGTCTGGGGATGCGTGAATGGCATTTGTCCCACTCCAGTGGGCACTTCTTGAACCCTTTTTAGCTCCTGTGGATGGAAGGAAGAAGGCCTGCTAGGAGTCGGGTCTAATAGTTGTGATTAAGACACTGTCACATTCTCAGGAAGCATTCTCAGTTTATACATAGAGGAAAAACATGCCTCTATGTATAATATGCCTATACTCGCAAATCAAAGCAGTCTTAAACGTTTGCTCTGTGTTCATTATAGAAAGCCAAATCTGTGCTCTTGGCATTCTTTGCATGACTGGGTGGCTGTGCACAAGTTCCACCCACCAGGTGAGCCTAAGCTAATTCCCTTAGCCCTGATGCTTTGCTTTTCACCAAGTGGTCCATGGACCAGCAGCATGGGTATCACCAGGACTCCATAGGAAGGCAGGATCTTGGCCACCTACTGAATCAGTATCCCCAGGTGATTCTCAGGCACTTTAAAGTCTGAGAAGCACTGTGATGCATTCCATATTATCAGTAGGAACAAAGCAGGTGCCTCCAAGAAGAATAAAAGCAAGCCTAAGGAGAAGCCTGAGGAAGGATTACACGTTACTCATCAACCTTCAAATCCCAAGTTCAATGCATTTTTTCCACCCCTGGCAGTGTACTGGATTCATGTGAACTTCATTAAAAAATAAAACAAACAAAGTTCTAACTTGCATGACTTGAAAAACATTTCATTGTTTCTTTAGGGAGAAATAGATCAGAACAAAGTTGATTATACAGAATAAGGGAGAAAACAACCCTGAACTTTTAACCTGCATGAGTTGTCATTAGAGTCTTAGAGAACTTCAGAGTTTGGAGCAGTCTTTCTCCATGTTGGATGTTGGCTGCTCATTAGAGTCACCCGGGGAGCTTTCAAAACAGGAAAGAATAACAGTGTTGAGCCCCAATCCCAGATATTCAGATTTAAGTAGTCTGGGGTGAGACCCTAGCATCAGATGATTTTCAAAAGCTCTCTAAGTGACTCCAACATGCAGCAAGGAGTGAGACACCTTGGTAGAAATAAAATGCAAGGCATTTTAAGTTATCTAGAAGCCAAATTAAAAAGGGTGAAACAAGTAAAAATAATCTTAATGATGTATTTAATATATTCAAAATATTACCATGTACAAAATGATGAGATATTTTCTTTGTTTCTTAGTAAGGCTTCAAAATCTGGCACTTATTTTGGGCTTGGAGCATACCTCATTCACATCAGCTGTTTCAAGACTGTGAGAGCCATGTGTGGCTGATGGCTGTGGTGGCAGAGAGTGCAGCTTCAAGTACTAACTGTGAAGCTAGGCTGTAGAAGATAGGTGCTATGGTTTGGATGTGAAGTGTCCCCCAAAAGCTCATGTGTGAGACAATGCAAGAAGAATTAGAGGAGAAATGATTGGGTTATGAGAGCTTTAACCCAATCATGGAGTTAATCCCCTGATAGGGATTAACTGAATTGTAACTGAGGGAAGGTCAGGGGTGACCGGAGGAGATGGGTCATTAGGGGCATGGCTTTGGAGTATATATTTGGTGAGCTGAGCTTAATTTCTCTCTGCTTTCTGATCATCATGTGAGCTCTTCCCTCTGCCAGGCTCTTCTGCCATGATGTTCTGCCTTACCTGGAACCCCAGGGAATGGAGCCTGCCTATGGACTGAGACCTCTTAAACCATGAGATCTTAAATAAAATTTTCCTGCACTAAAATTGTTCTTGTCAGGTATTTTAGTCACAGCAATGAAAAAACTGACTGAACCAATAGGTTTCCACCCCCAGATATGAAACAAATGACCATTTAAGGCAGAGGAGGAGTGTCAGAAGATAATGAGGGGTAATTCAGCATTTCTTAAATTATTTTCTCAGGACCATTATAAGCAGCCCCTTAAAGATCATTGTGGAAGTTCTATGAAGAGGTAGAATTTAGAAAGTTCCCAGATTTTCTTCCTCAAAGGGAAATGTTGTCTGGAATTTCAGTGACCTAGGCACGTCCTTTGTGATGCTCTACTGTGAAGATACACAGAGGAGTACAGTGCTGGGTTCACATCCTAAGGTGTTGGCAAATAATCCTGTTCATCTGGTTTTGCTGTAGGGAAAGTTCATATAGGCGCTGGCTTCATATGTACATATATAGTCGCTCTTTTCTGTCTTGGAATGAGCCACTGTGAAGTGCAGGCATCTTTTGGGGTTTTGGTATTTGCATAACTGAGTCAATGTTGGAATCAAGGACAGGAGAGGATAAAATTCTGTGGTTTGGCATTGGCCCAATCCCCTTCCTCCTCTTAGAAAAGAAACATCATTCATGGATCTTCTCCCAAACCTGCTGTGGAGAATAAAAAAGACCTTAGTATTAACATTAACTTGGTTTCCTAGGTTCTAATTTTTGCCATGTGTTTTTTTTTTTTTTCTAAAAAAGAGGGGAAAAAATAGAGAAATCAGCCATTGGCATGTGTTAAACTACAACCAGGTCATACAGCTCTTCAGAGCCCAAGGCAAATAAGCAGAAAGTCTTAGTGGCATGTGCTGAGAACTAGGTTAAATCAATTTCTCAGGATGATTGCAGAATGGTTTGCTGGTGCTGGCAGTCAAGTGTAGAGACTTGGGGGAAATGGTCTCCCTTGTCCCTCCTGCCCCCACAACCTCCCCAATCCTTCCAACTCCCTATGCTTATGTCAAGCCTCCTTTTCATTTATCACCAACATGTCTTAGCTTCTATCAAAGTTACTTCTTCCTGAAGCTGACTGTGGTTCATAAAAAGAAACAAAATTGTCTTTGGTTCATCTACCCTCTCCATTTTGGACCCTTCCCAGTGAGGGAAATGTAAAACTTCTTCTCTTCTGAAGTCCCTCAAGTATATCCCTACTGTCAGAATCCCCCTCAGCAGAGCCATGAACTTACCCACTCCAAGATATAACCTTTTATTTCAAAGTACAAATGACAACCAGTTGTCTCTCTCCCCAAGATTTTTGTGAAAAAAGTAATAAAGCTCTACCAGAAGAATATCAGGCATTAGTCAGATAGTGGGGATTTCTTAAAGGTGATTATTAAATTAGATCTAGTGGAACGCTAAAATAGCACTGGGTAGGCAATAGTGTGACTTTTTGGAACCAAGGACATGATTAAGTTGGAGAACTTTCAAGGGGTCAAGTGTAAGCCTGCAATTATGTTAGGCTGCCACCAGGGGCACCTTGGGGCTGTGGCCATGTTGCCAAACTCCCAGGCTAAATATAATCAGAGAATAAAGTAATTTTTACTTTTTTTAAAAAAATGCAGAATTTAAATACTATTGCCAAAATTAGGTTCAAAGATGATTCATGTAAGTAAATTCTTTAGAAAACCAAAGCCTAAGAAAAAACTTTCTACCTGCCTTCACTCTTCATTGTTCAAGGCTACAGACATTATTTATAGCCAAGATATAAAATGACTGGTTCCTTCTGACTCACACTGATTTCTTATTTGTGAACCATATCTTTCACTAGGACAAGGGAGAACTTTTAAACAGGATTTTCACAATTTCAGAGGCCCACCAATTCCTGTAACTTTCCCTTCTTCCTTTTCTACTGCCACGTGGAATGGGAGCAGTAGTGTTGCTGTCAGCATGTGGGGAGTGCTTTGTAGACTTGACTGTGGGGAACAGTCACATGAATTAGGTTTTTCTTTTTCTTTTTTCTTTTTTTTTAAATAAATGAAGTAATTTCAGTGGATGGCTGCAAGATGTTTTAAGGGCTTTTTGGGTCAGATTATTCTGAAGTCACTTGTTAAGAGAGGTCTGACACGAGACACAATGTGTGTTACTTCATTTGTCTGCAACTCTACTTTGTTTAAAGATTGGATTTGATTTGTTCTGTCTAATGTGAATGACTGCAGGACACAGAGTGGACTGTTTTAGGTTAATGCTGGAGGGTAGGGTGAAGACAGGTATGAAAAAACCTTAATGTTGGGTTCTAGAGGTTGCAGTCAATGTGGCGGATGGCAGGGAACCATTGAAGGGTTTTGAGTAAGTGGGATGATGTTCTTAGAGTGGTACTTTAACAGCAGAGGAAATGAATAGAAGGAAAAAGGTTCAAAAGCTTAATGGAATGACCATTTATACGACCAGGCTGCAGATTAAACATGGAAACTAGGGAAAAAAGAGGAGTTAAAGATGACTCTGATTTTGAGCACAGAAGAGTGCTAGTGTCCTAAAAGAATAGAGAGACCAAAAGTTGTTTAGAAGAAATAGAATAAACTTGATAGTGAAGATCAAATAAAAATATGTACTGGAAGTCCCTTGAAAAGTATAAAGTACTATTCTCATGTAACAAAATAATAATAGCATTTATTAAACATGGGACAAGTATTTCTGTACTCTCAGAAACAGGCTGAGTTCTCCCTGCATTAAAATGATCTTTAAGTCCAGGAGGAAGGACCTCTGTGCAGATGGGAACTAGGTCCTGGGCTTATTTTCCAGGTGGGCTAAATGAAAGGAAGCAGTGAGAAAGGAGCAAAGGTCCCATAGTTGGTCACTCGGCATGACATGGCAGCTTGGACATGATGAGCTTTGGTACAGGAGCATGTGTCTCAAGTGGTATTGGTTGAGTTCAGATTCAGACTCCGCTACTTAAATAGCTGAGTTATCTTGGGCAACTTATCCTGCATGTACTTCAATTTCCCCATTTTTAAAACTGAGCTAATAAATGTAGCTGCTCATGAGGATTAGACCATGCTTGCAAGTGCTGAAAACAAACCCCAAACCCAGCAATACCGCAAGAGCTGTTAATAGTGGTGTCATGGAAGTTAAGTCAGAGAAAGTTGCAAGGACATGGTCAGTGATATCAAATGCCGTGAGGACTCTGTGACAATGAGGAGGAAACAAGACCATCATGTTTGGCAAAGGGAGCTGCATAATGACATCATGCAGGAGAGTTTTCTTAGAGCTGTGGTGAGAGAAGGCAAAGATTGCTTTTGGGATGCTGTGTTTCAATTATTATGTTAGAGTAATAGTAATAGCAATAACAAAAGAAAATATCTATACTTATTTCTTTCAAAGTGGCCTTCTGATAGAATTGTTAAACATTGAGGGGATTTTGTTTCCCAGTCTTCCTCATGCACATGAATAAAGCCCAATAACATAACAATATGTTAAAACAGTGGGTGTTCATATTTTTGGCTCTCCATGTCTGTAGGTTTGATAATTGCAGATTCAACCAACTGTAGATCAAAGCTATTTGAAGAAAATTGCACCTGTACTGAACCATACCAACTTTTTTTTCTCATCCTTATTTCCTGACCTGAACAGTACAGTATGGTAACTATTTACATAGCATTTACATTGTATTATGTAATATAATTATGTAATATAATTACATATATAATAATTATGTAATATAATCTTTACATTATAAGTAATGTAAAGATGATTTAAAATATATGAGAAGATGTTTTGTAAGTTACATGCAAAAATACGAAGCCATTTTATTTGAGGGACTTGAGCATCTATCCAGTTTGGAGGGGTGTCCTGGACCAAATCCCCCCAGGGATACCAACTAGATGATTTAAAATGCACAGGATGTTGTTCATAGGCTGTATGCAAATCTTATGCCATGATATATAGGGACTTGAGCTTCCTAGGATTTGGTATCTGATTTAAAATATCTAAGACAAAGTAAGTGCTATGTAAATAGCTGGTATAATATTTTGTTTTTTAATTTGGATAATTTTTATTGTTTTTGTTTTGCTTTTAACATTCTCAACCTGTAGCTCACTGAATCCTTGAAGATAGAGAATCTGGATTCAGAGAACCAACAGGTTACACTAGATTATTTCCCAAAAGGACACATATATGTGTATATGCATGTGTATGTGGATTAATAGATAAATATGTCTTGCTTCAGTTTCTATTTCTCTTCTTACCTCTAAGTTTCAATATTTTCTAATTTCATTTCTCTAATATCATTTGCTGGTTCAGCTTTTTGTGTTGGCTTATTTCTAGAAAAATGATTCTTTAAGTTAAGATGAATGGTAATAATAAAGTTAGATTATTTATTATTTTCTGATACTCACTAACTTCCACCAAAATATGGACTTCAGTCTAGAGCTATGCTTTTGAAATGCAATCACCATGTCAAGGTTTGATGCATATGAGCTTTAAAAGGGCCAAATACTGTTCATACTCAAAACAGAATAAACCACCTGAAATACTTCCCTCAGGGGACAACAGACAAACAAACAAACTTCAGAGGTCTTTAAAAAGAAAAAAATCTTTAAGAACTAAAGCTTGATATTATATATGAGTAGCTCAAAGTACTTAGGGTAGGGCAATTTGATAGCATTTTTAAGAACATAATCATGTGTTTTTGATAAATTGATGAAAACCTATGTGCAAGATTCCTTAGCATCTTGAACCTACAGAATCAATTTCTTTCTTTCCAGGAAACCTGCACTTTCAGTTAAAAATACAGAAAAAGAAAATGGAAAGCTTGGAAAATGGAAAATGACCAGTATATGGGTTACAAGTTCTAGCATTTGATGTCTTTGACACATTCATTATGTCCTTCTTGTCCTGGTGTATTGATCAATTAGCAAGGAGGAAAAATCAATTTCAGACAGAAAAGCAGAAGAAAGAAAAAAAGAAGGGAGAAAATTGATGGGTGGGTTACAAGAATATCTCAAGGAATCCAATTTGGGGGTGCAACTGGGCTACAGGAAGAGTCAGGGAGGGAGCTTTTGGACACTGCCTCCTTTTTCTCAATTTGTCTCTACTTCTCTCTCAGTGCCAAGTTTGTCCTTAAGGTTTTTCAGTCGTGAATCCAATATTTGGGGGAAAGAACCAATTGGCTGAGCTTATAGGAAGCTACCTATATGTGGGTCTCCTATAGCTGTGTGGGCAGAGATTCCACCTAGCATTTCCTACTACAACAATTTGGTGGTAGATGGGTGGATAGAAGCTGTTCTCAGCAAAAAAGTGAGCTGGGCAAAAAATTACATAGGGTGTCTTCTATAACTGCTGCCTTGTTTTCCTTTGTGCCAGCCAACTGCAACTTCAGCTTTGCAGGAACTCTTGATACACTCTAACTTGTCCATTCCTCTGGTGGGCTGGCTACCCAATGGCACTTTTTGTATATTTGTGTCTATGTTCAAGTAATGTATCATAAATACCTATGCATTTATCTCCTGTGTATATATAAATAGAAAGAAGCATTTCTTTAATTGTGCTTATGCAAAATTTCTAGAGAAATAAAATAATGTTCTTTGTTCAAATAAGAAGCACTGAGCTAAACAAAGATAGATTTATTACATTACTTCTCAGGGTCTTGTTAGTGGGGTTGGGGAAGGAGAGAGAAAGATCATTAGAATTGAAATACACATGTGTGAGTGTGTGTGTGTGTATTTAAATTCGACATATACCTAGAAACATCTTGGATGTCATCTAGAATGCAATTTTGGAAATGCTCACATGTAAAGATAATTATGAATTTCCCTTTGGAAAATGGAGGGAAAAGGTGTTGTGTGCAAAAGAGATGAAAATGTATTAATAAAAAAAGCCTAAGAGAAAAGACAACTGGAGGAAATGTGAACCTTAGGGAGAAAATTAGCCAGGGGAGACGTGAGATGCAGCCCTGTTTTCCACTGGCATGCCAAACCCTCAGGTAAGCGAGGCACCCACTAGCCAGTGTAAAATAGCAGAGTGCACATGTTATGCTTCTGGGGCACCAACTGTATTTTTCATGGTGTTTGTTTTGATTTATGAAATACTCTGCCTCAGAATTTCATACGTTCTTAGGAGTGTGTTTCTATGTAAGTTTAGGAGAAAAACATCGTTCAGCAACAGCAGTAGGTCTACAGCTAACCTCTTCAACTGAATTATCACATCCTTATAATTGATAGCAGGATGTTTCAAACTCCACATTTCTCCTCTGCATTAAAGTCTTTTCTTCTACATCCAGAGAAGCAGTGTCACCCCTCCCCCACCCCAGCTTTCCTTCTTAGTGATAAATTACCAAATTACCATTTTACAAACTAAAGTCTTTGTTTTTAATATCCTACAAGGCAAAGGACAATGGCTATATAAAAGTTTTATCTATCTTGATCACACTTTAGGAGAATTAGTCCTTCATTTAGACCACAATCTGTTATGGGCTAGATACTGTTTAAGGTGCAGGGACAATGGTAGTGAATGAAGCAAAGCTCTGCCCTCCTGGAGCTTCCATTTGAGTGTCTGTGTGCAGCTTGGAATTTTTTTTTGTGTGTGTGTGTGTGTGTGTGTGTGTGTGTGTATGTAGACCAAGTAAAGTGAACAAATGTATAATGTCAAATATGCATGTGCTAAGAAGCAGCCTAAATGGATGAAGAGTGATTGAGGTGTCATTTTAGGGAGAGATGATCAGGGAAGGTCTCTGTGTTCAATAACACCACAGTGTTCACCTGGACTAGCTGAGGGAGTGAGACCCAAAGCTATGCCAGGGAAGAGAGTTGCAGGTGTCTAGAGGAGCACTCACAAAGCTTGAGGAGTCCATCTGCTGGCTGTGTTTGGGAAGCAGCAGGTGCTCCAGGGGCTGGAACTAGGTGAGCAACAGGGAGAGAGATGGGAGATGAGTCGGAGCTATAGTGTGGTGAGGGTGGGTGTGTGTGCAGCCAGGGGGCAGATCGTGAGGGGTCCCGTAGACTCCAGGAATCATTTTCCTTAATTTTTAGGAATCATTTTTTATTTTATTTGTAATAGGGTATAATAACCAGAATACAAAATATCAACAACAACATCCTCTACATTCTTTTGTTCTTTCTTCTCTCAATCACTGTAGCCAAAAAATTCTTATGGGAAAGGAAAAAGACACATGCTCTCTGTCAAGCACTTTGAGAGAAGGGCCATGAGGAAATAGCAATACAGCCATGATGGACAGGCCCCTTGTAAATGGGGTGGGCATGGCCATTGATTTGATATTCCATTTGCTGTCTATAAATATCACTGTTAATGACAGCCGTTAACTTTGGTGACTGGGTGAAGAAAGGCAAGTAGCACCAGGTCGCAACTGCTGAACAGTGACTCAGAATGGCTCTGTTCTTACCTGCATGCCTTAAATAAGTGAAAAGCTTTTTGTAGGTGTATAGAGGCATGCTGGTGCAAGCCGGGAAGAGGCATAAATCAAATGACACTCAAGACTTACTGCTGTCAGGAGCAGAGAGAGCTTTTACTGTACCCTCAGAAATCCACTGAAGATAGATTAGTTCTGAGGCAGTAAACCACTCTCTATTTTCCTTCTAACACACCTATTACAGTGAGTTTCAAGCAGGTTGCTCAGACCTGACTCCCAGGAACAGCTTTGTAATGGCACTTAGAAATGGTAACATATTCCAGGTGTCAGGGTTTGGTGATGTGGCTCTGCGGTTGCTCTGAAGTTGGTAACTTTAAATTCTCCCTCTGGCTTTGCTCCTGAGTGGCTCTGTTGTATACTTGACTCTTTTCATTTCTCTCTTCCCATTCACTGTCTCAGATGTTAAAACCAGAAAGATTCTGGGCTCCAATTCTAGCTTCAGAACTCAGTGACCAGGTATCCTAACTAGCAAGTATAGGATCTTTCAGGGCCTCAGTTTCCTCATTTATAAAACTGGGACAATAACATGTACTTGTTATAAAGTGCCCAGTAAAGGATTTGGCATTCAGGAAGCACTTGAGCAATGTAATGGATGTTAGAATGTAATAACCAGGAATCTGAGTCTCCTGGAACTATCATTTGTTGATTGTCTCACTTGAGGGAATATTTTACATACTTTTGGTGTTAAAAAATAAAAAATATAGGTATAAAATGTATACAGTCTCTATTTGTGCTTCAACTGGACACTAATACCCTTTCTATTCCTATCGCCCAATGCTGCCCAATTACATAAAGGGAGAAAAATCAAAATTTATTAAGCACCTACTACCATTGAGGCATTACATTTAGATATATTCTCTCCTTTGATCCTCTCAATATTTTAAAGTATGGCTATGTTCGTCCAAAGATTGACAAAACAAAGCTCCAAAAAACTAAAAGTCAAGAACTTAGCAACTGATGAAATGGTGGAAGTGGATGCCAACCTATGTCTGCTTGAATCCCAGACCTGAATTCCTTCTAGGACCCTGGGTGGTCTAGCAACAGCACATCACTATTTGCAAATACTCAGTGTTGCACCTGAAGAATGCCCTTAAAATAACAACCAGGGGACTAGCAGGCAGGGGATTTTACCTTCCTGACGGAGTCTTTCAATCTCACTGGATTCTGAATAATTTATGTTCCAGAAATGGGGCCAGTCTTGTTGATGGTTGAATATAAATCTATCCTTGGGCAACAACACTAGACAGAGATTCTTCTAGTCTATTTTTAAACTCAAAACCTTCCTGGCAATCAGTTCTGCAGTCTTATACCCTTATAGAAGTCCTCATATTAAGCATTATTTCCCTTCATGGGGATGCCAAGACTCCTATCAAAGCTCTACCCAGTTGTGAAGACAGATTTTGAATCCCACAGTACACTTCTCTTAAAAAAAAAAAAAAAAAGTCCTAGCTCCTTTAGATTTCCCATAAGGCCCATTTCCTTGGCCTTTTAATAAATTTCACAACTCTTTTCTGGACATTTTTTCCAAACTTTCCACCACTTGCCAAAGTTACTGAGTCCAAAATCGGACATTTAAATCTAATAGAGCTCTAAGGAAACCTGGACAGCCCTATAAATCTATATTCTCACCTCCTGCTTCTGCACCCCAGGGGTGTGCTCTATGTTTATGCTGCAACATTAACGCATTGAGTCATTTTCCTCAAGAAATGCCAACTTTGTAAAAAAAAATCCAACAAATGAGAAAGCCAGGGCTTCCAACAGTATCTAATAGAGCTCCTGCTACTACTATTGTAATGGACGATTCCCACACATAGTTCCAAGCAGGAGCATACCAAAAAATGAGCATTTTTTATTGGTCTCCAGAACTTACAAAAGATGCCAGAAAAACGAATCAATTAAATGCAACTTATTAATATTCCTGGTCCCAAAGAATAAAATCCTTAGTTAACAAGCAATTGGGAAGGGACCTGTAGGAGACACGCAAATAAGCTAAGACAAAGACTATTAAAGTCTTTTAAAAAAATTTTTGAAGTAATAACATTTGGTTTTCATTTCTAACTTGGGGAGGGTGGTTAAATGGATTATTTGGAATAAAGAAACAAGTTGCTGATTGCTTTAAAAAATACACTCTCGCATACATCCAGCCAGAGGGAAGCAAGTTCACAATTTGATATTTAAAGTTTCAGTATTTGATTTGGTTAGTTTTTTCAGAGTTATCATCATTGCATTTGAAATTTAATTCAGCTTGAGGATTAGGAGAGCTTTCAAAATTCTTACACAAGATTTTCTTTTTTTCTTGTTGCATCTTTGATCAATTTTTTTGTCCCCTTTGGGACTGTATTTTGCAGTTTCAAAGAGCCAATGAAAACATGAATGCTTAATTTACAGAAAGTTTTTATTTAATAAATTGATCAATCAAGCAGGTAGACCTGACTACAAATTCGATCTCCCATATTGACAAGCAGTATGACCTTGAGAAAATGACTTAATTCTCTGTCTAGGTTTTTTGTAAAAATGAATGTACTTGCAGTTCTTAATATGGGTTTGAAACATGGTAACAGCTCAACAAACATTAGCAGCCCTTACATCTTTGCCAACTTCTTCTATTTGTTTAGTTAATTTGAATTCTAATCCAGTTCTTCAGAGTATCAGTCATCTCACCATTGTAACAAACTTGTCTTTGGGAAAAACATAAAATACCAAAAAATTATCAAATTAAATAAACCTTTGAAATTCAAATTGAAAAGCTTTCAAAATCAAACTATCTCTTGCTTTTGTTTTTTCACTTTATCTGAAAAGTTTATTTCTTCATGAATCTTAGTAATGTGTGACATTTCCATTCTTAAGGACATTTATGTGGCTTTTTTTTTTCATACAGCATGTGGTGATTTTCATCTGTGACATGGGCACCCATTTCTTGGTGGTTCCATAATAATTGTTGTTGTTGTTTTAATAAGAACTTTTATTTTCCTGATTTTATTAACCCAGAGTACTTTTTTTTATCTCATAGAACTTTTTTCTCCCCTACCATTTTCATAAGCAAAATGAAAACTTATTTAGAAACTTAATACCAATGTTTCCTAATACAAAGCATAGAAGTGGACAAATATTACCAATTCTCAATGGTAACAAAAATTGTCACCTTCTGTGATAGTTGTTACTCTGATGGCCCCCAATGAACCCCAGTTCCTGGAGTTTATGTCCTTGTGTAATCCCCTCCCACATTGACTCTGCTCTTGGTAATGGAGATATTTTTGGCCAAGGAGACATTAGCTATATGATGTAAGGGGAAGTTGGGTAAGTAGATGCATATTGGAGCAGGGTTTTTTTTGACATTTGCTCCTAGGAACTAACTGCCATACTGTGATAAACCCCAAGTAGCCACACAGACAGGACTGTGTGAAGGAAGACTGACACCCTGATGAATAGCCCTAGTTGAGGTTCCAGCTGACAGCCGGCAGGGCAAAGGAACCCTCTTGAAAGTGGATCTTCCAGCTCCATTTGAGCTGTGCCCAATGACATATATGGAGCAAAGACAAACTGTCCCTGCTAAACCCTGAAAAAAATTGCAAAACTGTATGCAAAATAAATGGTTGTTCTTGTTTTAAGCCACTGGATTTGGGGATGGTTTGCATGTTGCAATAGATAATTGAAACAATCACTTTCATTCCTGACCAAAAATGCAAAATCAAGAGAAAATGGCAACAAATTGACTTAATACAGTAGTGTTGATGCTAGATGAATGCAAATCTTTCCCACCTAAGGCAAAACTAGATGTTGAGAACCAAGAGGGTCCTGAGGCTCAGAGGGGAATCAGATGTCATTTTTCAGATGGAGGCAACAGTTCATCTGTTCTTTCTCCTCTTTCTGTTTTTTTGACACATATCCATGAGGTACTCACCTTCAACAGGAAATAGCAATCTCTGATGGAGTTAGCTTACTTTCCTACTACTTTAATTTTTTACCAGATGTCATGACCTTTGATAGATTGAAGTCTGACTGACTTTCTTATGCCTCATACAATGCTGAATTGTTGAAAAGTGACCGGTGGTGGGCCGAGGAGGAGCAACAACTGAAACATGAGCCCAACTTCCATGAGAATAGCTGACACAGATGGTAGAGATGATGTCTTCCATGTGCCACATTCATACTGAACAGGTCAATTCTTCCACCCATACATGATTTGATTGTGGAGAAACAGCAGCTTCCTTTCGTTGGTGGTGTCTCTCTCAGCAGGTCTTGAGATGCCAGCCCTCCCTGTGCAGTGTTTCCTGAACCTTCCTGCTGAAGGGTGTGGTTCTCTTCAGTACTCTCAAATTCCTGATGCCTCTCCAGACACTGTACACTCCTTGGTGTATGAGATAGTAGATTTTAGAAGCTGGGGACAAGTCTGAAGGGGTGAGGCAGCTCTGGCCTTCCAGCTAAAAATAAGAGTGGTGTCTTTATTATTAGCAGCTGCCAAAAGGATACGCTTTGGAATCCTGGAAAGGATGGAAAGGTGGAAGAGAGTTTGTTGCACTATAAAGACGGTCCTGACCTAAGGATGGTTTCAATGACCATTTTTGACTTTATGATGGTGTAAAAACAATATACATCCAGCAGAAACTATTTGAAAGTTTGAATTTTGATATTTTCCTGGGCTAATGATACGTGGTACCCTACTCAATAGAGATACTGGCCAGAAGCAGTAGGCTGTAGCTCCCAGTCATCTGATAACAACCAGTAGGGAGCATATGTACTTTGTTTACTCCAAAGCAGAGAAATTGCTGATTATTTCATCAGATAATTGAAAATTGAAGGGTTTTCCTTTGAAATCTGTAGAGACTGTATAATGTAATAGCTATAAGAACTGGGGTCAGTCTTCTTGGGTTCTTTTTAAAATTTTTCTTTTTTTTTAGTTACAGATGGACACGATGCCTTTATTTTATTCATTTATTTTTATGTGGTGCTGAGGATCAAATTCAGTGCCTCACACATGCTAGGCAAGTGCTCTACCACTGTGCTACAGTCCCAGCCCTTGGGTTCTTGATTATCTTCTGCCACTTACTAATCCAGTGAATTTAATCAAATTTTTAATATCACTAAATCTCAATTTCCAAAATCTCTAAGATGAAAGTAATAATAGTACCTATCTCATAAGTTGTTGGAAATAGCAAATATGCTTGATAAATATCCAATAAGTATTGCCTATTAGTACTGGTTGTTAATTCTCTCTTAAAGCACTTTGCATTTTCCAACCATTCATTGACTGAACATGTTCTTAACTGCAAGGCAGGAAGGATCATTTTAATTATTCTACAGATAAACTTTGAGATGTGTCCCATTTAGATCTCTCATAAGAAACCTAGCTGCAAATCTGAAAACTTCCAGCTTCAGAAAAACTTTATTTGATCTAAAAATATATAAAGCTGTATTGCATGAGCTTTTTCATTTGGAAGCAGTTAAGTGATCTATGTAGTGGAGATGTTAAAGTAATGCATACCCCTCACAACTACTTATAGTATGTAAATAGGTTTTGAGGCCCTATTTGAGTCATCCCTGCCTGAGGCTTTTGATCACGAACCTTTTTTCAAAAGACTATTCACTAAGGGAGCACTAAGATCACTATTATAGACTGGAATCTTCAAAGTTCTATGTCAGGAACTTTACTGGGAAACCAGCAAAATTCATCCATTTGCATGCAAGTGAATTTACCAACAGATATTGACAAGTATTGCAATCTTGTCCTGTCCTGACCTTTTCTTCTTAAATTTGTAGTAAAAACATCAAACTTGAGATATGGCTTTAAGTGCATAGCACAATATTGTTAACTATAGGCCATAATACTGGACTGAAGATTTCTAGAACTTATCTTTCATTAAACTTTGTACCCACTGAATAGCAACTTCCCCTCCCCCAATCACTGGCAGTCACCATTCTACTCTCTACTTCTGTGAGTTTGTCTATTTTAGATATCTTATGCAAGTGAGTTCATATTGTATTTGTCTTTCCATGACTGACTTATTTCACTTAGCATAATGCCCTCAGGGTTCATCCATCTTTGGATGACATTCCATTGTATATGTCTACATAATTGTTTATCCATTTATCTGATTTTACTGTGAATAATGCAATGAACATGGGAATGCAGGTAACTCTTTGAAATCCCGATTTCAAGTTTTTGAATGCATACCCAGAAGTGGGATTTTTGTATCATATGGTGGTTGTATTTTTAATATTTTAGGAATCTCTGTACTACTTTCTATAGCAGCTTTACCATTTAACATTCCTACCAATAATGTACAAGGATTCTAGTTTCTCCAAATCTTTTCCAACATTTGTAATCTATCTATATATCTACCTACCTACTATCTAACCATCTATCTTATGATCATCCTAACAAGTATGAGGTGATATCTCATGGTTTTGATTTGCATTATCCTGATTACTAACATTGAGCATTTTTTCATGTAATATATCCATTGACCTTTTATATGTTTTTGGAGAAATGTCTATTCAAGTTTTTTGCCTATTTTAACTTGAATTTTTATTTCTATTGAGTCTTAGAAATTCCATATATGTGTTGAATAGTAATCCCTTATCAGATGTAGTTTGTAAATATTATTTCTATCAGTATTTTGACTTCATACTCAGTCAAGTGTTGTCTTCCATGCAGAAGTTTGACTTCCTTTTCTTTTCTTTCTTTTTTTTTTTTCTTTTACTGGGGATTGAACCCATGGTTTTGGGCATGGTAAGCAAGCACGCTCCCACTGAGCTACATCCCCAGCCCTGGAGTGTACTTCCTGAACATACTCAATCTTGAGGTCATGGCTCATAGAGCTGGTTTACTTAGTTAACTTAATCAAAAATCCAGAAGACTTCATACCCACTAGGATAACTACTACCCTAACAGCAAACAATAACAAGTGTTGGTGAGGTGTAGGTAAATTGGAACGTTTGTGCATTGTTGGTGGTATTGGAAAAGGGTACAACTGCTATGGAAAACATTAAGGCAGTTCCTCAAAATATTAACAATAGAATTGCTATGTGGTCCAGAAATTCTACTTCTGGGAACACACCCAAAAGAATAAAAAGCAGGATCTCACTGAGACATTTGTATACTCATGTTCATAGCAGTATGTGAATTTATAGTAGCCCAAAGGTAGAAACAGCCCAAGTACCCACGGATGAATGAATGGATAAAGAAAATATGGCATATACATATAATGGAACATTATTTGGTCCAAAAAGGAAGGTAATTCTGACACACACTACAATATATATGGGCCTTAAAACATGCTCAGGGAAATAATCCAGTCGCAAAGGAACAAGTATTGTATGATTCTACTGACATGAAGTATCCAGAGTAGTCAACTTCATAAAAACAGAAAGCCAGGGGCTGGGGATATAACTCAGTTGGTAGAATGCTTGCCTCGCAAGCACAAGGCCCTGGGTTCAATTCCCAGCACCAAATAAATAAATAAATAAAAATGAAAACAATGTTTAAAAAAACAAAAAACAAACAAACAAACAAACAAAAACAGAAAGCCAGGGAAGAAGGGAGGGGGAATGGTGAATTAGTGCAGTTTCACTTTGAGGAAATGAAAGTTCTGGAGATGAATGGTAGTGATATAATTGAATTGAACTGCATGAGTAAAACGGTTAAGGTGGGGACTGGGGATGCAGCTCAGGGGCAGAGCACTTGCCTAACATGCACGAGGCCCTGGGTTCAGTCTCCAGCACAGCAGGGGGAAAAATGGTGATGATGGTAAATTGTATGTTGGGTATTTTACCAAGATTAAAAAATGTTTACAGGATAATACACAATAAGCAAAAAGTGTTTGGAAGGCCTGTTTTATTTTGTTTCTCATTGGTTAGGAAAATACTATAATCCTAGTATGCAAGTTTTATAATATCGCTGTCCTTCCGCCCGCGGTAAGACGCGACACAAGGTTGTTGCTTTTAACACACTTTATTCTAGCGCCTAACACATGTTACACAGCTGTTGCTAATGGCATCCTTCGTGGCGTCCTCTTGGTGTCCTCTTGGCGTTCTCCCAGCGTTCTCATGGCGTTCCTCATGGCGTTTTTCTATGGTGTTCACTCGGCGTTCTCTCGGAGTTCTCCTGGCGATCTCATGGCGTTCTCCCTCATGGCGTTCTCCCTTAAGCCGTTCTCCCAGCGTTCTCTCTCATGGTGTTTTCTTGGCGTTCCTCATGGCATTCTCCCTGGCGTTCTCATGACATTCTCTTGGTGTTCTCTCTGCGTTCTCTCAGGCGTTCTCATGGCGTTCTCCCCCACTACCCCCCTGCCTAGTCCTTATATACGTGCTCTGCGTCATCAGGTCGGGTGGATGTTCAAGCCAATCAAGTATCTACTTCCGTGGTGAGAGCGACTTGTTTACTACAAAATAAAACCGCATTGCGAACCTGCCAGCCGCCATCTTAGCATAGAGCCAGGGGTACCCGGAATACCCCGACATTATAATGCTTTTTTTTCCTAGTTGAACCTAATGTTTATTTGTTAACAGATGACATACAATGAACACCTACCTGTGTCATTCACACAGCAGACGTATGAAGGTAATATTATAATCTTCATTTTGGAGATGAGTATATTGTTCTTAGAAGCCCAGCTATTAAAACTGGTTTTCTTGAGCATTCCTAAGAGAGGCAGGAGGTATGGCTGAAATGGTTGGGCCCACTCAATCAGATGAAGTGGAAGGGACACAGGTGTCTACTTCTCAACATGTTTAAAGCTTTAGAATAAGTTGGTCCTAAGTATAGCTGGTTGTGTCTCATTTCTTTCTTAGAGATTTTAAAAATGAATTCAGAAAAAGTGACACCCAGCTGTTTCTCCCTACCCAACAGGTGTCAGACACACAGGATTAACTCAGAACCTGGAATCATCCTGAAAGCTGGGTGTGAGACATACTTTAGTAGTGTGTATACACACACACACACACACACACACACACACACATGTTTCAAATGTTTGTTTGGACCAGACAGGCCTACAGGGCACAAATCCTTCTGTTTCTTCACGCCAGGCCCAAGCAGTCAGAGGGTTCTGGGTCTTTCTGATTCTCAGACCTGAGCAGCTTCCTATTATTAGCAATGAACCTGAATTCTGGGATCTGGAAAAACACTAGATGCCTTCAGTGAATGTGTGAGAAATGGTCAATTGATGACTCCAGAAGGTGGAAAAAAATATTTCCATGATGGCTTGTAGTACTACTTAACAGCACTATGATACAAAGAGCTTGGTAAAACAATGGGCTGTTTCTCTATCTAATATCCTGTGACTTTCTCCCCAAGAAAGAGCTGTGTCTTATTCCTCTCTGTGTCTAGCCCAGCACTTAGTACAGTGTTGTCAGCAAGAGGCACAGAGCTGATTGCCCGAATGAACATGTGCTCTGTTCAAAGTTTGTCAATTACATCTAATAAATGTAATTGTTTCTGTCATTAAGACTCCTCAGTTCTGAGGTTGGCAGAGAACACTCTGTCGTGTGTACATCCATGGGTATCCCTTTGGAGTAATTTAAGGTCCAACCCATCCATGCTTCTCTTAGGGTCCAGTGTTATGTTGCCCTGGGATGTGGGAACCTAGGTGTCTTGGACACAGGCCAGTTTGGAGGGGAGGCAACAGCGAAGCTCGGTGGAGAAGGTTGGTAGGGCTGCTCCAGGATTCCAAGGCTGACCCTGGAATATTTTCTCTCTCCAATTGTGGTAACTACTACAGGGATGGATATTTGGTGTAAGAGAAGGAAAGAGAGTAAACAAACTTGCACTTACATATTTTGTATGACTCCAAAATTTTCTATAACATTTGTAGAAAAGCAAAGCAAAGAACCTTCATTTCTTCTAGGACCACATTCAGGGAAAAAAAAATTAAAAGGTTTGCATATCTCTTCCCTTCTTTATTTTGTATATAGTTTAAGTTTATCATTGTATAGATGAGGAAACTTAAGGGTCAGGCTGGCAAAATGACTACCCAGTTATCTAATTTTGTACATGAGAACTAAAACCCATGGCTCTTGACTCTAGATGACTACTGCTTCTACTACTTTCCACTCTGTCTTCTACCAGTCTCCTTTGTTAGAGTCCTTTATCCTCCTTCACCATTTTTGTGGTTGTAATTTATGGAATATTCCTTATATCCCAAACACTGGGCAATTTCCATGCATTTTTATTTAATCATAATAACTTTATAAAGTCAATACAATTGTTTTAGCTTTTTTTTTTTGCTATAACGAAGAGACCTGACAAAAACAATTTCAAGGAGGAAAAGTTTATTTGGGGGCTCACAGTTTCAGAGGTCTCAATCCACAGAAGGCCAGTTCCATTCCTCAGGGCTTGAGGTGAGGCAGAAGATCATGGTGGAAGAGTGTGGCAGAGGAAAGCAGCTCACATGATGATCAGACAGAGGAGAGAGAGAGAGAGAGAGAGAGAGAGAGAGAGAGAGAGAGACTCTACTCACCAGATAAAAATATAAATTCTAAAGGCACACCCTAATGACCCACTTCCTCTAGCCATACCCTACCTGCCCTCAGTTACCACTATTAATCCCATCAGGGAATTAATTCATTGATTAAGACTCTCATAACCCAATAATTTCCCTTCTAAGCTTTTTTTGCATTGTCTCACACATGAGCTTTTGGGGACACCTCACATCCAAAACTTAACAATTATAATTGCTACATCATGGATGAGCTAACTGAAGTTCACAGAAGTTAAAAGAGCTGACCCGAGGTTCTATAGTTAGTGCTGATTCCAAAACCCATGCTCTTAAACACTATACCCCAGCACCCTCACAAGGGCCTAGGTCTGTTCATGGTCTCCATTCCTCAGCATTATAGAGTCTTGCTTGTTTTTACTATCAATAATCCAAGTAAAAATACTCTATGTAGTAGCTTAAGTACCATAGACAAAGAGACTCAAATAACAGAAATTTATTTTCACATGATTCTGGAACTACAAGTCTGAAATCAAGGTGTCATTTTCTTCTGAGTCCTCTCCCCCTGCTTTGTAGGGTTCTTATCTAGGTATCCCCTCTGTATAAGTCTGTGTCCTAATTTCCTCTTCCTCTAAGGACATCAGTTATATTGAATGAAGGCCCACCCTAATGACTTCATTTTAACTAAATTACCTCATTAGATAATTTAGGCCTATCTCCTAATCCAATCACATTCTGAGGTACTGGAGGTTTGGACTTCAATGAAGGAATTTTGGGGGGACAGAATTCAGCCCATCAATATAGCCTGGTATACCCTTCCAAGAATGCTCTCATTCTAAAAGAAGTGCCTTAGATACAAAAAAGTGTTCAAGTCTAAAAGAATAACCAGGGTAGTTGCTTCATGCACAAACTGAAGGCAATATGTACTCCGTTTAAGAGCAGGTGGGAGGAATACAGGTTGAATACAGGTTTTAACTTCAATTCCAACAACACTGGCCAATTCTGACTCTCAGCTCATATGGATGAATTCTCAGGTCATTGCAAGTTAGAGGAAAAAAAATAATTCAAACTGGTAGTGCCTGTTCACTGGAACCTCATGGACACCTCACATTTCTGATGATCATCCCTTCTGGAAGAATCTGTAATTCTCACAATTTAATGTGATTAACAGCAATTTGAAATTCCAGAGGCACCTCAGGCAAATTCCCAGGGTCAATGAACGACACAGCTCCAGAACCATTTATTGTTAGTTCGAGAGTTATTTGCTTGGTGTGCAAATAATTCCCTGGCTTCTGACTGAAGAGCAGCCAATTCTTCTTTCTCAGGAAGGCCCTTAATTTCTGTTTATAAATCCTCTTTTGTCATAAAATCCAGACCCAAAGAGTCTCCTGTTGCACTCTGGTTACTTCCTGTCATGAAGTAAATCAAGGCTGGGATATAGGGACAGCTCATGTGAGTGGACTTCTAGTGCTGCCCACTTGGAACCTCTAGCATCAGGAGTCCTTGAGGAAATGAGGAAGAAGCACTGCTTTGTGGGTCACAAAGTTGGGGGCCTCTTGGGTTTCTCCTTTCCTGGAGGTTGTGGGGTTTACACAGTGGCTCCATTGTTCAAAACGGAATGAGGTGCCAAACTCCTGTCCTGAGAAGAAGTAGAAGCCTCTCTCTGTCTCTTCTCTTCCTGTCCCTGCCCCTCCTCCAGCCGCCTTGGTGTGTGAACTTGCAGTTCAGGTCAAGCAAGTTGGTGCAAATGGTATATTATTGTATTTGACATGTTCCTATGGCAAACAGGTGTGGATTTAGTAACATAAATGATGCCTGATGTTTCACTTTTCTCCACTATTCCTTACTAACCCTAAAGCCCTGCCATTATCTTCCCTTGAAGAATAACCAAATTAAGGTTGTTACTTCTCATTTAGACTAATCCATAGGATGGCCAAACATTAAAAGTAAGGTCCCCATCCTTGGGATCTAATGCCAATTCTTAACTGCCTCAGTGTGACGTGCGAATAGCTCTTCCTGAGGGCCGTAAAGCTCTTCCTTGTGTATGATCATCTTGAAATTCCCTTCTAGCTCTCTCTGACTCTTGTAGGAAGTAAACCCAAGTGATCCCTTTGGTGATCAGTCTGCAGCTGATCACCAAGCTGAGGGCCTGTGAGACCCAGCCAGGCTGCTCTCTCCACTGTGTGAGGAACCGCTGGATTGACTGGTTCTGCCTCTCAGGCTGGGTGAGGATAGGTGCCACATGCTGGCTGCTACATGGAGCCCTCTTGGGAACAAGTCTGGGCTTCATCCCAGTGCTGGTGAAAGCAGGTCAGAGCCTAAGCGAGAGGGCGGGGCAGGGGAGGGGAGGCTCAGCACATTTGTTTTTGATCCTCAGAGCAGGCCAGATGGACTTAGGATAACTTGGGATCTGTAAGTGAACATTCTTGTCAGGAGGCCAGAGGACAGTGCCAGAACCTTCAGCACTAGGTTGAGCCGAAGGGTGACGCTTCCCCTCCTAAGCTGGGGAGGCTGAAGGCCTGCATCCTGCTCCAAGGAGAGGCAGATGTGGTGCAGAAAGCTTCCCAAATTCCTACTTTGTTGTTGTTTGTAGGTCTTAGGCACCTTGGCTAGCAAAGAACCCATCCAAACCTTCCCTTCTTCTTTCCCACCCATCCTTCCTTTTCTTTTCCTCTCTTGCAAAATAGCATTTATTTTCTCTTTTCAAAACCATAACAAAAATGTTTACTGTCATTTCTAAACAAGAGGATAAAACCAGAGGGAAGAAGTTCAGTTCTCACCTCACGGATCATCCGTTCCCTTGTGTGGTGGTCTGTCTATCACTCAAAGGAAGATCCAGTAACCTTTGGTGTGTCATCAAGAACTGTTCAATACACACTATCCAGAAAAGCTGGGAAAGACCTTGATGTTCCATACATTCCCACTTATTTAAAGAATATATTCCATGACCTAGAAATTTCTTATACACTTACATGTAGTCACAGATGTACTACTTGTTAGTAAATAACTTGGCATATTTGTTCATGAAGGTGGAAGGGATTTTTCTCATGATTCACCACCATCTGGTTAAATAGCAGGAAATGAGATATTTGGCAGATTTCTTTTCTTTGGCCCGAGGATTCTTTTCTTCCTGAAGAAGTTGAACATGTGGTGCGTGGCCTGTGACCTGGTAGAGGTCTTATACTCTTTTTCATCACAATCTATGGGCTTTTGGTGTCCGTGTTGTCACAGAGCTGTGGGTTGGGGAACACAGCTGCCAGGGGTTAATGACTTGGAGCCACCACCTGTGCCGATTTGTCTCTGGTGTCCATCACACAGACATGTGCAGAGGCCAAAGCAACGTTCACACTTGCAAATTAACATCCTGCTCGACAGAGCAACTTTCCAGGTAGAAAATCCAGTTTTTTGAGCATTCAAATTTCAGATGAGTCACTAGAGTCTGCATTCAGAGAGTCTGTTGGCCAAGTTAGTCAGCCATCCAGTGTGACAAGTTGGACACTGATATGTAACTTGGCAAGCCAAGGCAGCCTTACTAATCAGTTAGTTTGTGCCGGCTCCTCTTTTGATTGCAGATCTGATGATGCAGTGGTGGTTGTTTTTGTCCCTATAGTGACAGTGCTTTGTGTGAGGAACTGGGAGTACTCGTCCTTTGCCATGGCTGCTCTTAACTCACCCTTTATGAATTTGCACAGAGGTTAAGTTGGGAGCCTAGTGACCTGGCCAGGGATCTGACCCTGACAGGTAGAACTTCATCTGCAAGAGGAAACTGGAACATGGATCCACACAGGCTGTTCGGGGAGGTGACATCCCAACATCCTGGGATTGAGTGTCTGTCTATACATGTGTACAAGCAGGAAACTTTGAGGAAAGAGGGAGCCACAAGCAGAGCATGGGATGCACTCTGGCCTGGAGAGTTGCCTTCACAGGGAAGCTGCAATCCCTTCTTATAGGGTGTCTTTAGCTAATTGCACAGGTGGGAAGGAAATGTCAAGTCAATAAGATAGCCCAGACACCTTCCCTTTGGCCCTTTGGTATCATAGGCAAGAGACAAGCTTGAGACATGAGATGGGAAGTTTCCAGGAAGTTTTGACATTTTTGCAAGGTATATTGAGTAGCAAGGTTGAGTTGTGGAGAGAACAACCTAATAATTTTTTTTGCCTTTCTTCAAATATTAGAGGCCTAAATATGTACTCTATACTTGCTTTGTTAAAAATTGGTTATGCTTGATGTATTTAAATGTGTGAAATCCTGTGAGAAAGTTTAGAATCAATAGGGCACAGTATCTTTTTCTAAGATGAAAAGGGAAATATCCTTAGGAGAAACTTGTTTTGTGTTTATGCTTTGATATACCACAAACTTTCTGTGAGGATTTCTTCCTCAGTTTTAGAACTGATTAGGTAGTATCTCAAAACTAGTTATTTAAAGCTTTGCTCTATTCACTTGCTTACCACATGGAGGTGTTGGTATGTGTTTAGATTGTCGGCACCATCCTGAGACGAGAACAAGCTAATTGTGCCTTTCTACCCATGCTCCCAACCCCCGAAAGCCCAGGACAGGTGGGTATTCATTTCGGTGTACATGTCCCAAGGTAGAAGTCAGGGTCTTTAGACAAGAAGGGCTAATTTTCTTTACTTCTATTTTTGGTGGTGGAATGTGCTTAGTAACTCACTCAAGAATGATAGATATGCATTAATGGCAGTTTTTCAAAGAACAGTCTCTCATCATCTACATAAGAAAAACATTAATGTCACAAACAATGTCAATTAAAATGACCAGTGTTTGTAAGCTGAACAAACTGTATTTTTAATTTTTTTTTTTTTTTTGCTTGTTTAACTGTCTCACTAGAGGTTGTTAGATTATGAAAGGGCACTAGAAACAAAAATCTCTGGCAGCCAGTCTTTTGGAACAAAGAAATAATGATAAACCCAATTTATTACCTTTCCAAATTCAAATAATTGCATTCTGTTATGCTAATAGTCATCTGAAAAAAGCAGGTAAACTGGAAGATTGGAACTAAGAGTCTCACCCAGGGACAGTGGATTCCATAATCTTCTCACTGGTCTCCAGGTTTTCCTGAGTCTAAACCACCCACCCACTGCTGCCAGAGAGAGAGCCCCAATCCTAGACTGGCTCACTCTTTGGCTCAGAAAATGCCAGGAGACCCCCAGGCCCATGCTCCCTGAATGGCCTCTGATTCTCCCTGTGATCTGGCCCCAGCTGGATTCCCTGATTCTATTTCCCACACACTCATTTGTCCCCACCCTGTGTAGACACACCCTAAACTCACAGCTAACTGCTCACTGCCCTGGAGCCAAGCCCTTTTCCTCTGTGTCTGCCATTGCTCATGTGCTTTCTTCTATTGATATCCCTTGCTCCGGCTCTGCTTTTGGAAATTTTATCCTTTCTTCATTTCCTGAGTCAGGCATTGCCACTCCCTCTCCGACTTTCCTCCACCATCACAGCAGATCCTCCTCCTCCTTCACAGGAGTTCTATCAAATGCATTTCCTGCACTAGTCTGCAGGCTACTGCATCAAGACTCTTAGTTGTTACTCTTTCATCCCTTGCAGTTACTTGGAATTACAGGTTCAGTATCCCTTATCAGAAGTGCTTGGGACCAGAAATGCTCTGAATTTGACATTTTTCCCAGACTTTGGAACATTTGCAGATACATAGTGAGGTGTCTTGGGGATGGGACCCAAGTCTAAACACAAATTCATTTGTTTCATGTACATACACTATAGCCTGAAGGTAATTTTATACATTTTTAGTGCAACTGTGTTTTGGTTTCGAACTGTCACATGAGGTCAGGTGTGGAATTTTCCACTTCTGGCATCAAATCAAAGTTAAAAAAGTCTCAGATTTTGGAGCATTTTGGATTTGAGATTATTGGATTAGGGATGCTCAACCTGTACCAACTGCTTAAATCTATTACTTTCCTCTGTGGTACATATAAGCCACAATTTGTGCTAAATCTTTCAGAAGGCACACGAATACCAATGAACCCTCACTAATCTAGATTAAATTTGAGATATTGATCTGAATTAGAAAAAGATCTGCTTATTAGAATATTATTTCCAAATTATAACTTCATTGCTTTTGAGTACTTGGAGTTACCTGAGTTAGGCTGTCAAGTTTTGGGCCTCCTCTAATTGATCCTGATGAATGATTTTGAAAGCATTCTATCACCAGAGTCTTAGAAGGGTTTCCTGTTTCAAATTCAGCCAGGTTCTGGGTACGTAAGTAGATGGTTCCCAAGTCTTTATCTAAGACAGCTGTGCAGGCTCTCTCTCCCTGTTTTTATTACAATTATAGTCATATTATTGATAGACTCTTACAAAATAAGCTCTAGCTAGCTCTTGTCAAAATTAGTGAAATTGTTGAATTGATTTAAATAGAAATGAGAGGTTTTATTGTATAAGGCAAAAATACAGGGGAACATGGAAGTGAATATTTTTTTAAATTTGTATTTTCTTTTATGTTTCCAATGTGCAGGAAGATTTAGTTTGCTCAGTTAGCAGTTATTCCACGATTACAGACCATTAGTAACTTGATCAGATTTCACAAAGGTTTGCAATGTGGGAATACCTAGGCTAGTTTCAGATAATAGTGATGTATCGAGCAAGTAAAATTAAAAAGTGTGACATTTTAGAATTAAGTAATATGTGAACAGCTACTTCATTATTTATCTCCCCCCATAATTAGTAACCAGAGTTTTACATTTTCAGAAGCCAGTGTATATGAAATGCATAAAACAGATGTCTTCTGTACTTTTTATTCTAGTACAACTAATAGAAACTTACACTTAATGAATGTTTACTATGTGCCAGATGCTCTTCTAAGTATTTACATTTATTAAATCACTTAATTAAATGAAGTATATAATTCTTGTAGAATTTTGGAGACATTATAGAATGATCATTTTATTTTAGAGATGAAACATTGAGCAACCGGCCTGAGGCCACACAGCTGGTAGGTGGTGGAGTCAAGATACTAAGGTAGTACTCTCCAACGGGAAAGGATTGAGCGAAGCACCATGAGGGATAACACAGGGAACAGTCTATGCCTCAATACAGCCATGATCTAAAAGAGAAATGAGACAGATAAATAAAATTCCAAGGAGTGAAAGAGACAAAGGACAAAAGAGAGGTTCAAATCAAAGGCTGATAGTGGTCAGCAGAGGGAACGAAGCTGTTGTCCTAGTTGCTGAGGAAGACTGCCTGGCAGAGGTACCACTTAGCCACCAGAAGAAAAGGACTTCATCATGTTGAGATGGAAGTTGTGTGAAGGGAACAAAGAGAACTTCAAACCCAGGTCAGAAGAGTCTGTTGCAAGCCCAAAGAGGTCGTGCTCAAACTGGGTGCATGAGCAGGAACAGTGTGAGCTTAAGGTTAGAAAGCCATCTGGGCCCACACTGGAAAGCCATTGTGTCCTGCATGGGACATCTGTGCTTTCCTGGAGAGAAGGTGGAAGCTATCAAGAAGAGAGTTGTTGTTGGAGAAGCAACTCTAAACAACAGTAATTTAAAAAGATAACCCTGGGTGTTATCTTTAGGATGGATGGAAATAGAAGCCCAGAAGCTGGGATGTGTCAGATCCATCACCTAGTGTCACCTGGTACAGGTGTGAAGAGGGACCAGGCAGCTGGCAGTGGAGTAGTGAACCATGGGGAGGGACCAGCCTCACTCTCTAGCTGTGTGACCTCTTTACCTCCTCTGAGGGAAAATGGCCTCTACTTCATAGCACTGTTAGGAGGAAATGAATGTAGAGATCCTAACACCAGGTGGGCCCATCACAGGGGCTCAGTTACAGCCATGAGGAAGGTCGCTGTCATTATTATTGTTGATACTGACACTTGATTAGAGGGAGAGGAGACCCTTGAAGGGGCTCTGAGGTCTCACATCCCTCTGATAGGAAAGATGGGCACTGCTTTAATAAAAATAAGAAACATGGGATTTAGAACAAGCTTGAGGCAGGACAGGGGAGCTGTTTTGCACAGACAGATGGAAGCCTTTTCTTGTAGGTAGACATGGAGCTCTGGAGGCAGACTGCCAGGTCCTGCTATTAAGATTCACCTACAAGGAAGCTGCACTTAGACCCCATTAGGAGAGCAGGTTGGAGAGTCCCCTTCTGGGAGCACAGTTCTGTGGCCCCAGGTGTAAGATCCAGTCCATGTGCCCAGATGGGCCACCATTTTTCTTTGCCTTAATTAGCATTTTGCAGGCACAGTTGGAGTCCCACCTCATTCTGCATAAAGTAACGAGTGTGGAAAGAACTAACCGGGTAAGGGTAGCGTATCCTACATAGCTGCCTCAAGAAGCTTAGAAGGTGACCTGGGCAGGGGGATGCTGCACATTCCTCTCTACACCCCCAGGAAGGAAAATGTGACAAGTTCCCTCTTTGGACACTGTTTACCCCAGAGAACAAAAGAGACTTTACAGGGGAAACTGTAATGCCCCAGGGTCCTTAATCTGGTGGCCCTGGACATAGACCTTTAATGCTGTGGTAGGAAGGGGACTTAACAGGGAGAAGGACAAGCTATCTGGAACTGCTGCTCTGTCTCCAACCAAAGAAGTGGCCTTGAACCAGTCCTTTGCTTCTCTGGGTATCAGTTATTTTCTCTGAGACTGTAAAGGTCAGACTGGAATACCTGGATAATAAATCATAATGCTGTTCCCCTCCATAATGGCGGGTCCCCAAGGAAGTGGCATGTCAAATGGGTGGGAGGGAACTGGTAACTTGAAAAAGCTCTAGTGTCATTTTTTTGTCTCTCCTCACATCTTCTGGGGAAAATTGCCAAATCTCCTCTGGTTCAAACAGTTTATGGGGTTATTATGAGTTTGAGGGAACCTACTACTGTAGAACAGAGAATAGGAGCTCTGGTTCTGAATATATACAGTTAATGTTTTTATTTTCCAAGTCTCCTATGCACAACACACACATATACATTTTTTTTTGCAATCAGCCATTAATTATTTAATGTCTACTATAAGCCTGGTAGAAATTGAGGCACAGTTCATATTTAAGAAGTATCACCCAAAACACGGATATTGGAAATTTTTCATGATGGAGGGGATTTTAGAGATTATCTCTTCTCCAATCCCTTCCATGTTGTGAAACAAGGAAACTGCAGTCCAGAGAGGTTAGGCCATCTGCCTAAGATCACATTTCCAACAAGCTACCACCAAGAGCAGAACTCAGTTCGGTGATGCATGTCTTAGAGTCAAACAGAGGAAATAAAGCTGCATTTGCCTTGCACTTTCACAGTGGTTGGACATCAGGTCTCAGACATTAGTGTATGCCAGAATCCTAGGGGTACTTGGAAAAATGCAGATTCTTCAGCCTCCACCTAGAAAATCGATTCAGTAGTCCTGGAGTGAAGTCCAAGAGTCAACATTTTAAGAAGTGCCCTAAGTCATTCTGATGGAGAATCCCCAAGGGCAGCTTACCAGAAAAATATTGTGTTTAACTGATATATTATGTCCTTACTGATTCATACTCACATGGATCAGAGTGGGCCCCAATTATAGGCACAGGGCAACATGTTCATCCCCTTTGATGATAATGAAATGTGAGCATCAAGCAAGGACTGTGGCCTCAATCTGTGTCTCTCACCCAGGGTGACAAGGCTAAGGACAGATCCCAGGTTGCTGGGGACATCCCTACTGGCTCCTCCAGACTCAGTCTCTCATGCCTTCTTAGGTTTATTCCTTGTCAGACTCAACATGAAAATCCAGAAGGGAATGGACCTTCCCAGTTATTCATGACAGATTTGATGACAATTGGATTCCAATGCAATTAACAAAACCTTAAGGATATTTGTTTACATACACACATTAAGATAACCCAAATTTTAGGTGAGTGTATGTACTCATTTAATTACTTACATTCATTCAATTCTTTATTACCGTAAGAGAAACCTACCTTAAACAAAAAGGAGGAATTAACAATATGCTATCTTGGACAACCATGGCCTGTAATAATTCCAGAACTCAGAAAAAACATGGGAGCTACTTACTAGGAAATGAAAATGGAAGCAGAAAGCTAATCAAAGCCTCTCAGCGTCTGTTGTCTTATCAGACTTCTCTCCTTTATTCAAACCTCTCTTCCCCACCCACTCCTGTAAACTGCTGAGGAGTGAGATAACTAGGTTAAATGGTGGTTCCATTCCAAGTTTTCTGAGGAAACTCCATACTGCTTTCCAGAATGGTTGCACCAATTTGCAGTCTCACTAGCAATGTATGAGTGCACCTTTTCCCCCACTTCCTCACCAACATTAACTGTTACTTGTATTCTTTTTTTATTGTTATTGCTGTTGTTTATTTCTAATTCAAAGGCAAAAGGTTATTCTTACCTCTGTTCAGTTTCATTGCCTTAATTTTATTTTATTTTTTAATGGACTTAATTAAATTAATTAATTTATTTTTAATTTTTACAAACTTCATTTTGATTCATTGTACACACTACATCATGCACAACCATAGAAATGAAAAGTTGTTTCTTGTATTCTTGAAAATTGCCATTCTGACCGGAGTGAGATGAAATCTCAGTGTAGTTTTAATTTGCATTTCTCTAATTGCTGGTGATGTTGAACTTTTTTTCATATATTTGTTAACCAATCATATTTCTTCTGTGAAGTGTCTCTTCTTGCCCATTTATCGATTGGGTTATTTGGGGTTTTTTTGTTAAGTTTTTTGAGTTCTTTGTATATCCTGGAGATTAATGCCCTATCTGAGGTGCAGGTGGCAAAGATTTTCTCCCATTCTTTAGGCTCTCTGTTCACATTTTTAATTGTTTCCTTTGCTGTGAAGAAGCTTTGTAGTTTGATACTGTCCCTTTATCAATTCTTCATTTTACTTTTTGAGCTTTAGGAGTCTTGTTGAGGGATTTGGTTCCTAAGCCAACACGATGAAGAGTTGGGCCTACTTTTTCTTCTAGTAGGTACAGGGTCCCTTGTTTAATACCTAGGTTCTTGGGTCATTTTGAGTTGAGTTTTGTGCAGGTTGAGAGATAATTTCATTTTATTACATATGGATTTCCAGTTTTCCCAGCACCATTTGTTGAAGAAGCTATCTTTTCTCCAATGGATGTTTATGGTGCCTTTGTCTAGAACGAGACAACTGTATTTATGTGGGGTTTTCTCTGTCTTCTGTTCTGTACCATTGGTTTTCATGTTTGTTTTTGTGCCAATAACATGCTGTTTTTGTTACTATAGCTCTGTAGTGTAATTTAAGGTCTGGTGTTGTGATGCCTCCTGTTTTACTTTTCTCGCTGAAGATTGCTTTGGCCATTCTGGGCCTCATATTTTTCCAAATGAATTTCATGACTGTTTTTTCTATTTCTATGAAGAAGGTCATTGGAACCTTAAATCTGCGTAGCACTTCTGGTAATATGGCCATTTCGACAATATTAATTCTGCCTATCCAAGTATATGGGAGATATATCCATTTTCTAAGGTCTTCTTCAATTTCTTTCTTTAGAGTTCTGTAGTTTTCATCATAGAGGTCTTTTACCTCTTTTGTTAGAGTAATTCCCAAATATTTTTTTAAGGCAGTTGTGAATAGGATAGTTTTCCTAATTTCTCTTTCAGTTGATTCACCACTGATCTATAAGAATGCAACTGATTATGGGTGTTAATTTTATATCCTGCCACTTTGTCGAATTCATTTGTGAGTTCTAGAAGTTTTCTAGTAGAGATTTTGGGGTCTTCTAAATATTGAATCATATTGTTGGCAAATAGGGATAGTTTGGGTTCTTTTTTTCCTATTCGTATCCCTTTAATTTCTTTATTCTGTCTAATTTTTCTGGCTAGAGTTTCCAGGACTTTGTTAAATAGAAGTAGTGAAATAGGGCATCTCTGTCTTGTTCCAGATTTTGGAGGGAGTTCTTCCAATTTTTCTCCATTTAGAATGATGTTGACCTTGGGTTTAGCATATATAGCTTTTACGACATTGAGGTGTTTCTACTATCCCTAATTTTAATAGTATTTTGAACATGAATGTATGCTGTATTTTGTCAATTGCTTTTTTTTGCATCTATTGAGATAATCATGTGATTCTTGTCTTTAAGTTTATTGATGTGATGTATCACGTTTATTGATTTTCATATGCTGAACCAACCTTGTATCCCTGGAATGAAACCCACTTGACTATGTGTGCTATCTTTTTATATGTATGCAGTTTGCCAGTATTTTGTTAAGAATTTTTGCATCTATGTTCATCAGAGATATGATCAGAAGTTTTCTTTCCTTGATGTTTCTTTGTCTGGTTTTAGCATCAGTGTGATATTTATAGAATGAGTTTGGAAGGATTCCTTCCTTTTCTATTTTATAGAATAATTTGAGGAGGATTGGTGTTAGTTCTTCTTTGAAGGTCTTGTAGAACTCAACTGAGAGTTATGGTCCTGGGCTTTACTTGATTGGTAGGCTTTTGATGGAGTCTTCTATTTCATTGCTTGAAATTGATCTGTTTAAGTTTTCTGTGTCCTCCCAATTCAATTTGTGCAAGTCATATGTCTCTATAAATTTGTCAGACCGTCAAGATTTTCTATTTTATTAGCATGAAAATTTAATCAAAATAATTTGATTATCTTCTTTATTTCAATGATGTCCTTAGAAATATTTCCTTTGTGAATTTTATCAATTTTATTTATTTTTTCGAAGAACCAACTTTTTGTTTTCTTGATTTTTTAGATTGCTTCTTTTGTTTAAATTTCATTGATTTCAACTCTGATTTTAATTATTTCCTGTCTTCTACTGCTTTGGGTGTTCATTTGTTCTTCTTTTTTCTAGGGTGTTGAGATGTAATGTTATGTTATTTATTTGGTGACTATCTCTTCTTTTAATGAATGAGGTCAATGCAGTGAACTTTCCTCTTAGCACTGCCTTCACAGACTCCCAGAGATTTTGATATGTTGTATCTCTGTTCTCATTTACTTCTAAGTATTTTTTTTATTTCATCCCTGATTACTCTGCTATCCCTTGGTTATTCAAAAGTGTATTATTTAGTCTCCAGGTGTTAAGTAGCTTCTAGTTTTAATTTTATCATTGATTTTTAATTTCATTTCATTATGATCTAATACAATGCAAGGTATTATCTCTATTTTTTGTATTTGTTAAGGTTGCTTTGTGGCCTGAGAAATGGTCTATTTTGTTTGTTTGTTTGTTTGTTTGTTTTTATAAATGGTCTATTTTTGAGAAGGATTCATGTTTGGCAAAGAAGAAAGTGTATTCAGTCTTTGATGGACAAAATTTTTTATATATGTCTGTTAGGTCTAAATTATTAATTGCATTTTTTAGTTCTTTAGCTTCTTTATTTAGTTTTGTTTGGAGGACCTATCCAGTGATGAGAGAGGTGTGTTAAAATCACCCAGTATTATTGTGTTGTGTTCTGATTCTTGAAATTAAGAATGGTTTGTTTGATGTATGTAGATACTCCATTGTTTGGGGCATATATATTTACAACTGTTATGTCTTATTAATGTTTAACTCCCTTAAGCAGTACGAAATGTCCTTTTTTTTTCCTTCTGATTGACTTTGAAGTCCACTTTATCTGATATGAGGAGAGAAACCCCTATTTGTTTTTGAGATCCATGTGAATATGCTTTTTTCCATTCTTTGACCTTCAGTCTGTGGAAGTCTTTGCTATGAGGTATGTCTCTTGAAGACAGCATATCATTTGGTCTTGTTTTTGAAACCAATCTTCCAATCTATGTCTTTTGATCAATGAGTTTAGGCCATTTATATTCAATGTTATTATTGAGAAAGAATTTTTATTCCTTGTCATTTTGATGTGTTTCCGGTTTTTAATTTGAATTAGTTTCTCCTTTGATAGACTTCTAGTGTAGTTCCTTCTTTTGCTGGTTTTCACTTTTTAAAAATTTTTCTTCATGAAATATTTTATTTAGTATGTTTTGTAGGGCAGACTTTTTAGTTTTGAATTCTTTTAACTTTTGTTTATCATGGAAGCTTTTTATTTCATCATCAATTCTGAAGCCTAATTTTGCTGGGTACAGTGTTCTTGGTGGGCATCCATTTCTTTCAGAGCTTGGCATATAGTATTCCAAGACTTCCTAACTTTGAGGGTGTGAGTTGAGAGATTAGCTGAGATCTGCATTGATTTCCCTCTAAATGTTACCTGTTGTTGTTCTCTGGCAGTCCTTAAAATTCTATCCTTGTTCTGTGTATTAGGCATTTTCATAATAATGTGACTTGATGTGAGTCTGTTTTAATTTTGTATATTTGAGGTCCTGTAAGCTTCCTATTTGATTTTCCATTTCATTCTTTAGGTTTGGGAAATTTTCTGATATTATTTCATTGAAAAGATTGTGCATTCCTTTCATTTGAATCTCTGAACATTCATCTCTCCTGATAAATCTTAAATTTGGTCTTTTCAGATGACTGCATATTGCTTGGACATTCTCTTCATGGCCTCTCATCTTTTCTCCACTGTCAACTTTATTTTCAAGATTATATATTTTATCTTTATTGCCTGAAGCTCTATCTTCCAAGTGATCTAGTCTGTTTGTGATGCTTTCCATTGAATTTTTCATTTGGTTTATTGATTTCTTCATTTTGAGGATTTCTACTTATTTTTTTTCAAACTATCTCTTTATTGAAGTGATTATTCACTTCCTGTATTTTCTCTCTGATATCATTCCTTACATCATCCCTTACCTCACAGGTTATTTTAACTATGTACATTCTAAACTCTTTCTCTGACATTTTTTCCACTGTGGTGGTGATGGATTCCGTTAATGAAGTATCTTGGTTTGTTTGGAGTGATTTGTTCCCTTGTTTTTTCATATTGTCTGTGTGTCTACCCATCTAACAGTATACATCTGAGGCAGTAGATTTTCTACACTGTAGACTTATAATGTCCCCAAAGGTTTCCAGTACCTCACTGTTTGGGGGAGACTAATAATAACAATAACCAATCCAAACAATATTCTGTATTAAACCAAATATTTCTTGCTATGATTTCTACACAGTTTTCACAATAAACAGAAATGATATGATCAGTTATTGCCAACAATAAAAACAGTAATTTTGCAAAATGGTTTATAATTTTGAATGGTGGACAGGGAGAGAACAGAAATGATGTAGGATGTGATGATCATAAGGGAGGAGGAGAAAGGAAAAAAGTAAAAAATTAAAGGACAAGTGAAAGAGAGAACAATAGAGATTGGCTGTTAGCAGAAGAATAGAGAGAAAGAGATTCCAGGGAAACAACTAAGAGAGAAAAAATATATAAAGTAAAAATTTTACAAATTAAAAATTTAAAAAGAATATAAAACAAAACTGAAATGTACTATCAAACTTCCTAGTCCTCAAAAAACTGATCCATGAAAAATAACTCGATTTCAAAAATGCTAGGTTTCAAAAATGCTAGAAATGAGAAAAAAACAAATATGAATATGTATAATTGTCCATGAACCATTAAGGTCACATTTAAGCAGAGAAAAAGAAAAAGAGATAGAAAAAAAAAATCTTGATGAAAAGTTAAAGAATTGTTTCTCTGGAATTCAAGTTTCTCAGCTTCCCATTTCAGCGGTTAGGTTGGGTTGTCTGGAGTGTGATGCTTGCTCCACCCTCAGGTTGGGGTTGCTAGGGTGAGAGGGAATCCTGTAGGTGGAATTCCTGGAGGGGGCTTTAGGCTTAGGAAGGTTCCAGGCTCTTCTCTGGATATCAATTGGCCTGGAGATTCTAAATCAGCGATCTCTAGGGCCTAGCAATTGTGGTTCCATGCTGGAAGACTGCACCCCAGGTTTTCCCCTGGGTTCCATTCCTATGATGGAGGAGTCAATTCTTAGTCTACGGTGTCACCAGTGGACCCCAAGTTTCTGGTTCAGTCTCTGGTTCAGTCTCCAAACTCAGTCTTTCCCACCCCCACCCTTTTAAATTCCTGACCAGGCATGTCTTTCCCAGTGTTCCTGCAAGCAGCTGGACTGAAGGGGGAGAGCAAGAACATGGTGGTTTCCCAACCAGTTATCCCCTGTGTAAACCTCTCTTAACGTTTAATTTTCTCCTGGTCACTTAGGCACACTCTATGTCATACAGTGTAGATTTGCCAGGCCTGTATTTCAAGCCCGATTAGGGTTTTCCGGGACTCAGCTTCCTCAGCTGCTTGCCCTGTGCCAAAGCTGCAAAATGGTTCCTTTCTCCGTCCTCCGCATGCCACTGGGAGAGATGCAGTTTCTTTCCTGCACAAGGCTATCTTGCAGGGCAACTTTAAGTTTAGCTGGGCAGTGTCTTTGTTCTCTAAACTCTGTGTACCCAGACACTCCTCAGACCTCTTAAAAATGCAGTTTCCTTTAATTCCCTCATCCCTCCACTGTGCTCGGGGAGGGACCATTCTGGCCCGTGCCTCCAGCCACAGCAGTAGCTATAGCGCTAGAGATTTCTTCCTTATTTTATTATATCCAAACTCCTGAGTTCCCAGTCTGCTTTGAGGGTCCAGTATTACATTCCAGTAAAGTCGCCCCCCTCTCCACCCCTGCGTGCTCTCTCTCTCTCTCTCTCTCTCTCTCTCTCTTCCATTCACCCACGTTGCTGAGAAGCTTCCTATCTGCTTTCCTGGTTTCATGCCACGGAGCAGCCAGGAAATCAACCTGCTCTATTCTGCCATTTTGAAACCAGCCCACCCAATTTATTTTTGATTCAATATTAAAATCTACATTTATTTACCCTTCTAGACAAAGGGCTTAGACATTATTCCTAATGTCTAAGGAATAATCAATTTATTCCCATCAATTTACTCTTGTCCACTGTCACCTTGTTTGATAGTTTATTTTTTGCAACTCCACCCAGTCTTTCTAAAATTTTCAGTCTAGTTTTAAAATAAATTAAAATCTCTTTTATAATTTCATTGGCATACGTTACTTAATTAAATTGCATAATTACAATAAAAACTATAGCAGCATAAACAGGCTTGGGCACATGCAGCTCAGCTAGTGGGAGCAAGTGTGTGGGTTATTTAAATGCAGCCTAGAGGCTGTGAGTGCTCCTCATGCTGGGGCATTAGACAGCAAGTTTATGTAGAGAAAAGAGAGTTATGGTTAATCCAGAAGGCTCTTTAGGTTCTAAAGAGCATTTCTACTATACAGAGAGTAAATGCTCTCTAAAGAGCATTTCTTCTATACAATTTATTTAACCAATTTCCTATGTTGGACATCTAAGCAATTTTTTTCCTCCATCATTAAGAAATAATGCAGCATTAAATACTTTCACAGAAAAATTTTTGGGTCCTTTCATAATTGGAACTGCAGGGTAAAATTATACACATTTTCAAAGGCTTTGAATACATATTTTCAAACTGTTCTCCAAAAAGTTTTCCCTGGATTTGATGTTTTAAAACACAATTTAAAATAATAAAAGACCTCTTAATAGGCAGTCTAATTAAGCAACCAACTCCATTTTCCTGCATATGGTTGGAATTTAAGTCTTTTATCCTTAAACAATGACTTCACCTCTTTTAAGACATGGCATAAAGCACCTTTCTTTTGTTTTCTGGGACAATAGCAACAGTTCCCACGGATGGAATTTATTTTTCATCTACTAATTCAATCCATTTGGTTTTAGGATGTGGCTAGGAAAAATGAGCCAAAAATGCAAGATTAAGGCAACTTGATTTCCATGCTGAGTACATAGTCCAGCTTTGGGTTTGGCCAGTACAGTTTCTATGGTTTGGGAGATTTTGTTGTAGCAACAAATTCCTCAGGCATCAGTTTGTAAAAAGTAAGGTCCCACTTGTGAGGAACATTTTGAACTCTGAGAGGAAAAGAACCAGATCAGGTGGTATCTTGGACAGGTTCTCTGGAATGCCCATCCTACCCCAAGCTCAAGCCAAAAGTGAAATAACCATGTTTCCCTGAAGTTTTTCCGTTGTTCAGAACTTCCCAGTGGGAAGATTTGAGTTGTTAATGTTACCCGGGTTTGCATGGGGACAGTGGCAGAAGTATATGACTTAAACTAATATGAAAGCACAAAACTGTGAGGAATTTGGAGTCACTGCTCTTCTCTGACCTCCTTCCCAGGTATTTGAGATGAGGAGGTGGGTGTCTGAGAGAGCTGGATTTCTTCATCCCTAAGGTGTTCCTTGGTAGAGATCAGGGCTTGAGAGTGGGCCCTGGGAAACAGGCTCTGAAGAAAGTGCCGAAAACAAAGCAGAAACCCTCGGCTCAGCCATGCCACCCAGTCATGGAGCTGCACAAAGAGCAAAAACATAAACCCCTGGGCCAGAAAGGAGGGAGTTGGGGTAACCAGGAAAGTCTGGGGCCCGTGGAACGAGATCTGCGTAGTTTCAGCTAAGCCTGGATAGTGCTGCCCTTGAAGGCTTTTTGAAACTTTGGCAAACATTTGTGTGGGTAAATACTGTTCATTTAAAAAGGCTGGGATGAAATGGGCTGTAATGGTTTTGAAGAGAATATCTGCACACAACAGTAGGCAAGTTGGAGAGTTATTTAAACACTGAGTCTTAAAGGAGGTGAGAGAACCAGGAGTCCAGAGATCATTTGTGGCCAAGCCGGTGGTTCTCTTACCCCTAGGGAAGGAATGGGGGGGCTTCTGGGTTCCCTCTTGTTTCTCGAATTCTTGCAGCAGTCTATAGTTCCCCAGTAGGAATTTACTATTTGGGGAGTACATGCTATTTGAAAATATTTTCAAAATGAAAGAGCCAAAATAGATAAAACACCTGCCAGGTAAAATGAATAATGATGCCATCCACCTAATCGAAGAAAAATAGTTTATTATTATGTCTGAAGTCCTTGTCAGGCCCTTCCTCTTTCAGAGAAAGCTGTTATCCTGATTTTTGTGCTAATCACCCTGCCTTTCTTTAAGAATTTTACCTTTCATATTTATTTCTTTGTAAAACATATATTCAGTTTGACCTATATTTAAACTTCATGTAAACAGAATCAGACCATATTCTGCCACTTTTAAAAATTGATATTATGTCTTGGGATTCATCCACGTTCTTGTACAGATCTTCAGTTTTTGTTTTATTGCTATGTAAAAATGGATTGAATGAATATGCCACAAGTTTAAGTTTATCCTACCATTGAAGGGCTTGTGGATTATTTCTTGATTTTTTTTCTATTACTGCTCAGTGCTGCTGTGAATATTCTTACATGGGTCTTCTGGTGCTTGTGTGCAAGGGTTTTTCTAGGATTATTCCTAGGGCAGAAGTTGTGAAATCATAGGCTTGTGAATCTTCAAATTTATTAGGAAATGCTAAATTTTTTTCCAAAGTGGTTGTGCCAATTTTAACTTCTAGTGGTGTAAAAGTGTTAAAATCATCACCAATTCTTGTTATTTTCAAATATTTGCTTTACTGGTAGGCATAAAATACTGTTGGATTGTAATTTAAATTCGTGTTTTCCCTTAATACTAAAGAAGTTGGTATTTTCATGTTATTGGTATATTTTCTCTTTGGTCTTATGTCCATTCAAATTTTGACCATTTTTCTTCCTTCTTTCCTTCCTTCCTTTCCTTCCTTTCTCTCTCTCTCTTCCTTCCTTCCTTCCTTCCTTCCTTCCTTCCTTCCTTCCTTCCTTCCTTCTTTCCTTCCTTCCTTCCTTCCTTCCTTCCTTCCTTCCTTCCTTCTTCCTTCCTTTCTTTCTTTTTACAAATTTATATGGTCTGAATATTCACCTTTTATCACCTTTTACTGAATTTGTTGCAAATATGTGCTCCCTCGGTGGCTGGTCTTTTTACCATCTGATACTCTTTGATATTCAGAAGTGCTTAATTTGAATATAGTTGACATTTGCCAATTATATCCTTTATGGTTTAGACTTTTATCTCTTATTTTCTAAAATGTTTTCCTAAGAGGCATAAAGTTACTCATCTGTATTTATTTTTCCTAAAAATGGTAGTGTTAGCTTTTCCCCTTAAGTCTTTAATCCAACTACAATTTAATTTTTTTTATTAGTTGTTGATGAACTTTATTTGTATGTGATGCTGAAAATCGAACCTGGTGCCTCACACACACTAGGCAAACACTCTACTACTGAGCCACAATCCCAGCCACTACAATTGAATTTTTATATAAACTGTTAGGTAAAGATCCATTCGATTTGTTTTCCTTGTGGTCAAACTATAGTTCCAACATCATTTTAGAAAAGTCCATTCTTTCTTTACTGTTCTGTAATGCTCTCTCTGTCAAAAACACAGGGCACTCTGTTCAATCACATTCTATTAATAAACATAATATATAATAATTTTCACATTGGATTAGGTGACTTCCTCTACCTTCAGCCCAATTCTTCAAGATTATCTTTACTACTTCCATGTGCATTGTAAATGCAACTTGTCTAATTATGTATGTGCACAAAAGGAAAAAAGTTGTAAAAAGATCTCTCAGAATTTTGATTTACATTGTATTTGTTATAGATTTTAGGAGACTTAGCAGCTTCACAACATTGAGCTAACCAATTCATGCTGAAATCTAGCTCCACATTTGTTTATGTATCTTTCAAATCATGTTTTGTCATTTTCCCTGTGAAGGCCTTGTGGATATATTGCTTTACATTTTTATGCTATTATATTTGGTATTTAAAAAATCTCATTTTGGAAATCTTTTGTTAGTATTAGGAAACAGTTGCTGTTTATATCTAGATTTTTATACCTAAAAAACTTGAATAACTCTCTTACTAGTTCTGATAATTTATGTTAAAGGTTCTTTGGGACTTTCTAAATGAGTCGTCAGATTAGTTGCAGTTAGTGTGAATTTGTTTTGTAAGTTTCTACATTTCCTACAACTGGCTAGGACTTCTGGTAATAAGGTAAATTTGCAATGTGATTTACCCTTGTATCAGTTGATATTTTAGTTTTAAATCAACTTATTATTCCTAGGATAAACCAAGTTTTGATTGGAAGATACATTTTATACATTATTAAATGTGTTTTGCTCGTATTTTAAATTCTGCATGTATGTTCATAAGTAGTATTGACATGTTACCTACTTTTCTCCTACTATTTTTGTGAGGATTGAGAATCAAAGGAACATTATATAATGAGTTTGAAGGTATTCCCCCTTTTCTCTATTCCAGAATAGTTTGTTGAACTAGAATTCTTTCTTTCTTGAATATTTGGTAGAATTGCTGGTGAAGCCCAATAGACCTAGAATTTTATTGTATAATGATTTAATTTTTTTAATGGTTCTGCAGTTATTCAGGTCTTCTATATCTTCTTGAGTTTATTTTGGTAATATACATTTTAAATAAATTTGTCCATTTGTCCATTGAAGTATTTAAGACTGCTTTCTATATTTAGTAAACAGAGTTTTTAAAAACTGAGTTTAATATATTTTCTAATTTCTATTTTGATTCCTTATTTGGTCTACAAGCAATTTAGAAGTGTGTTTCTTAATTTCTAAATATGTAAATGTCTTCTAATAACAATTTTATTGTTGATGTACGATTTAATTACCTCATTAGAGAATCTGAGATGTGCTTTATGGTCCACTTTAATTGGGTCAATTATGAATGCGTTATGTGTGCTTTGACAGTTTGTGTATTTCGATGAATTTTTCTATTTTATATAAGTGATTAAATTTATGGGCACAAAGTTCATAGTATTGAACTTTATTGTTCTTTTGATCAAAAGACTGGCTGCTCTTAATATTTTATCTTTGGTGTTCTGGAACTTGACTAAGATGACTCAATTTGTGAACCTTTTAAAACTTATTATAACTAGGATACACTGGACGTCCTGAGTCTTCACATTGTTATCTTTTATTACTACCAGAAAGTTCTCAGTTATTATTTTTAAAATTCTTTTCCCTCTTCCATTTTTTTCTCACCTCATTCCCAGACTTAAGAGACACTGCTTGGATTTATGTCAACACCACCTCAGTCTATTTTACCCAACTCTAAACTTTCTTTTTGAAGTGTCTAGATACAGTTTGGGTTTTTTTTTATTTTTTATTTTTTTGTGGTACTGAGGATTGAACCCAGGACCTTGTGCTTGTAAGGCAAGCACTCTACCAACTGAGCTATATCCCCAACCCAAATATATTTGTTTCTAATTGTATTCAGGATTACATTTTCAGATCTGCCTTTCAGTATACTAATTCTCTTTTCAGCTTTGTCAAATCAACTATTTTCAGATAGGCGTGATCATTTTTATAATCTCTTGCTTTTTATTTTGTTTTGGCAGTTCTGAGGATTGACCCCAGCTACATCTGCAGCCTTTTAAAAATTTTGTTATTTTGAGACAGGGTCTTACTAAGTTGTCCAGGCTGGCCTCAAACTCATGATCCTCCTGCCTCAGCCTTCCAAGTCTCTGGGAATACAGGTATGCATCACCTTGCCTAATATACCCTTGACTTATATAGCAATTCATTTTTAACTTCTTCCCTGAAATCCTTTCATTGTTTCCTGCTCATAATTTTGGTTATTTCTTACTTCTTTGAGTGTATAAAGTATTTTTTATTTGTATCCAGTAATTTCAATGTCTAAATATTATGTATATCTGCTTTTCAGTCTATTTCCTGGCTTTCTTTAATAATGGTTGTTTTCTGACATTTCAGGGATTTTTTTTTAAACATGAACTCATATCTTGAAAAAATCATATTTGGCATTTTTGCACATGGATCAAAAATGGTTTCCATCCTAGAGGTTTTTACTTAGCTTCTGTCTAGATCAAGAGCTACCACCAACCTCAAACACTTTAAAATAAATATTCACCTTGAAGATTTTTGGATAACCTAAGGTAATATGAAGTCACATAAAATGTGACTGATAGTTAAGAATATTCAGAATTGTTCTCCCTCCCACCATCCCCACAGTGTGAAAGAGGCAATTTTCCTTGTATTTCACAGGGATGGGGCAAATCTATTCCTAAACCACCCCTTAGCTGAGCATGTAGCCCTTGTAAGCTTTTGTGGGGTTCTCTTAATAGCCATCCCACTCTCTGTGTTCAGGAAACAAATTCTTCCTCCATGAACTCTTTGCTGTATGAAAATTAAGATGCAATTTCCCCTGGGTTTGACAAATCCCTTGGAGCAAAAGTCAACCTAAGTACTCTGCTTACTTTTCTAGATTCTTGCTTTAAATTAGTTCTTGTTTGACCTCAGAATATGTCTTCATTTCTGCACAGATCATCAACAAGGCAAAAAAGATGCTACAGTACATTTCATTCAGGATCTTTAGTTGTTTCCAGCAGTGGAATTGATCAGTATCTGTAGCTCACCGCAGTACAGAGAAACGGATGTCAATTTCACTCCTTTAACCTAAGGCTTGGATCCTTTTTAAAATGCAAATGCCTGTGCTTGAGATGGTGTATTAAGGCAGCTTGTCTCTTAGTGTTATCTTAAAACCACCTCCAGGAAAAATCATCTGATATGCTTATTAAAATGCCAATCATAGGTCCCATTTCATATTTTCTGAATACAGATCTTGGAATGAGAGGGGGGAAGAATTTTTATTAAGCATCCCACTGGAGAACTACTTTTAAGTTGTTATCTTTTATGTTTTTGCACAAATTTGTTTCAAATTATTTTCTGAAATGAATTTTCATAACAACATCAGCAACAACAAAAACTTAGAAGTACTTTGTATCTGGAAGAAAAAGTTTTCCTGATACTGACTTTAAAAAAAAAAAAAGGTTTTCCTGGTCCTGCATTGGGGATACTTCCTCCAATTATCATCTTTATCTATTGATTTTTCAGTCTAAAAGCCAGAGATTAACTTTTGTTACTAAATTGTCTCAAGAATATCCAAGAAATTGTGAAGAAGGTTTATTTTTCTATTATTACACTTGTAGAGAAACCACAGATCCTCAAAAAGAATAAGTAACTTCTTCTTCCAGAAAGGGTTGTGTTATGTTTTAGATAAGTGGTGTCTTCCAAAAGCTCATGTATGAGACGACAATGCAAGAAGGTTTAGAGATGAAGGGATTGGATTGTGAAAACCTTAATCCAATCAGAAAATTAATCTCCAGTTAGGGATTAACTGAGTGGTAACTGAAGGCAGGTAAGGTGTGACTAAAGGAGGTGGGTCATTGCGGGGGTGCCTTTGGGGTATATATTTTGTCCCTGGAAAGTGAAGTCTCTCTCTCTCTCTTTGCTTCCTGATGTGACGTCCTGAGCAGCTCTCTTCCACCATATTCTTCTGACATGATGTTCTACCTCATCTCAAGCTCCAAGGAATGGAACTGGCCCTCTACGGACTGAGACCTCTGAAAAGCATAAACCCGGGGATAAACTCTTCCTCCTCTCATTGTTCTCATCAGATCTTTTGGTCACAATGATGAAAAAGCTGACTAAAATAGGGAGAGGGACTTTGAATGTTTTTGTAAAATATATTTGAGCATAAGTCTATTTTGATAGAGGAGGTCTTTGAAATATATTTACTAGCTCAAAAGGTATGCATATTTTAGGATTTCCCATTCCTAATAAAAATAGCTTTATTATCCAGATTACTAAAAAGAACATATAGGACTGGGGTTGTGGCTCAGTGGTAGAATGCTTGCCTAGATTCTTAGTACTACATATAAATAAATGAATAAAATAAAGGTCTATTGACATCTAAAAGTATTTTTAAAAGTATATACTCAGTGTTAGATATGTAAAGATAAGTCAGAAATATTTAGGAAGAAGTTAAAATTACCCAAACCTATCATCACCTAGAGAAGACTATGGTCAAACATGTTCACATATTTTTTTATTAGGCATTTTTGTTATGCATAAACACATTTTTCAAAGCAGTATTATTTTGTACATGCTCTTTTATTATCTTATTTTTCACTAACATTATATTGTGGCTCTTCTTCTACATCTATAAAGGTGAAATTTAGAAACCTGAATAGTATTTTGTTATGCTTGGCATCTAGCAGAATACCTGATACTAGAAGTTCTCAGCCCCTGTCTTTGTAGAAGGGACAGTCATTAGACATTCAGGTTTAAGCCATTAGTTCCCTCCTACCATCAGTCATTGCATGTTGGATGAGTGGTAAGAAAGCCCTCCCAAAACAGCCAGTCCACAGGCTGGCCAGAGATCCAAGGTGCAGTCTCATAAACAAGGACTTTGATAACTCATGAGATTCCCCCCCCCCTTTATTTTTTAAAGGAATTTGAATGGAGAATTACATAGAGGAAAAGACATCAGCAGGAGAGCAGAATTGAAAAGTCATTCAGTGCAAGACATCAGAGGTCATGAAGTGACATGTTTCAGGTGCATTTCATCAAAGAGCAAAATCTGACATAAAGATAAGATATGGAAAGGGAGCTGCTGGGATGCAGGAAGAAGCAGTCAATTCGTGAGTGAGTTCATGGCTGAGCACTGGAGCAGAATTCATGCTTACATTTCTGGACTCTCCCTTGGGTCACCTTCTGCTGAGACTAGGGATAGTCCATTATGGGCCTCTCAGTGTCAAATTCCTTTTAGATTTCACCTCCCTAAATACTCGTGTATCCTTACAATTTTATCTACCAATTCATCCACCCGTAATTTGAAAGTTTGAGTGAGTCTCTGTTCTGTGAAGCTTGAAGAATATAAATAGTACAATTGTTTTGATTGTTTAGACCCAAGAGTTAAGACAGTGGATTTTTTGTTTCAGGATTATAGTTGGTGTGTGAATTTTTCTTTAAATATATTCCTTATTTCTAATTTCATTGCAATGATTAGGAAACATGTCCTATATAGTTTGCACTTTCCAGAATGTGAGGTTTTCTTTGCAACTATGAATAGTATACATTTCTGCATACACTAAAAGGAATGTGTGAATGTGCACTCTCAATGTGAAGGTCAAATAATTTAACTTCATCAAGTGTATTATTTAAATACTCTATGTCTTGATGTGGGCTTCCTGATCTGTCAAGAACTAAAGAGTGTTCTGGAAAAGTCTTCACTTCATATTGTCTCTGACCATCTTTTTTCTTAAACTTCCAGTTTTCACTTTATACAGTTTGACATTATTCATTTCCTGAAGTGTTTTTTTTCTATTTAATGTCACTCACCTTGATGCTTTTTGTCTGAGGCTCATGTGGCCACCAGCTTTCTTTTTTGTGTGTTTGTTATGTGTCTTTCATCACGTCTACATTTTTAACTATTCTGAATCACTGTTTTGTTCAGGTGTGTCTCTTAATGAATGTATAGAGATTTTGTTGATATTTTTGTTTGACTCTGTCAAAAGTCTCTGGAATTAATAGAGTGACCTTAGACACTATTTAGCCACCCCTAAGTCCATTGATTTTCTTCCTGGGCCCATAGTTTCCCTTGGTGTTAGGTATAGCTATGTTCTGGCTAAAATTTGGTGAGTGAAGTCTGTCACTT
>JAJEJO010000213.1:652138-718037 GCA_020662805.1 Glaucomys volans
CCTCCCCCTCCCCCTCCTCCTCCTTCTCCCCCTCCTCCTCCTCCTCCTCCTCTTCCTTTTTCTCCTTCTCCTTATTTTAACATTAAAGGTGCCATGTGAACTTTCTGTCAGTGGTTTCAACCCTGGTCACCCATTAGAATTACCAGAGGAACCAATAAAAATATGAGGAATTGGTAATATGTGTCCAACTGTATTTCAGAATTTATATGGATAAGTAACTGCTCTATGACTTCTGTTGACCCTCTCTTGGTCTTGAACTTGAATGCTTATTGTATTTGTCTATCTCAGTGTGATTACTGTTGGATATATGGGGCAGATAACTTGGTTCTTTAGTTTATAAGTTTTCAGATCAAAACAAGCTGCATTTGAAGAATCATACATGAGTAGACTCATTTTTACCTGGGCAAGATTTAGAATTTAGATGAGATTCTGGATTTTCAGTATGAGTCTGTTGCTGTAATGAGATGAATTTCTTGGGGATTGTGGGAAGGGGTGAGTGTATTTTGCATATGGAAGTAATACAAATAATTGGTGAACAGAAGATGGACTGTGGTAGATTAAAGTGGTCACAAATCCTTTGATACGTCTAACCACTGGAAGATGGGATTTGTTTCCCCTCCTTATGGGTCTGGGAAGCCTGATAGCATTGACCAATAGTGAATTGACCCAGCAATGCTGGGTCAGAAGGGGCCTAATCTTTAAAAGGAGTGACAGGGCTGGGGATGTATCTCAGTGATAGAGTACCTGTCTACCTGGATTCAAGCCCTAGCACTGCTAAATAAATTAAAGGAGTGGTATTTTCTACCATGCCCTTGAACTACCATGTGAAAAGTCTGCCGTCGAAGAAGACTATGTAAATATTCCCTGAGAAGACATGACAAGAAGAGACCAGGTGAGCCCAGACTTCCATTTGCTCCTATAAAGGCAAAAGCACATGAGGGAAGCCATATTGGATTCTCCAAACCAATTCAGTTGCCAGCTAAATACCACTGAGTGATCCCAATTGACACTGCCTGGAGCACTACATGGTTACTCCTGCTCAAATTCCTGTCCCTCACAATGGTAAAAACTGCAAAAACCTTTGTTGTCAGCTACTAAGTTTTTTGGTGGTTTGTTACATAGCAATGGATTAGCAGACTGCTTCCCCAGGTGAGTGCAATGTGCAGTCTCACTGCTCAGAAATCATTCACCTGGGTACCATGAAGATTTTTTCCCCAGCCTTTTATCCACATATTACCCAATCATTTTATTCATTTCCCACCTAAGTAAACTATTTTTATTTGGCAAAAGATGTCTCATGCATTTAGAGGAAAGAATTCATTACCCCCATTTAACATTCAATAAAATGTCATGGACTTTTAATGAGATCAAGTACTGGATAAAGAGTCAGGAAAATTTGACTTTAGTCCCAGATTTGACATCAGTACCCCCATAACCTTGAGCAAGTCATTTATCATTTCCCAGTCTTGTTTTTGACACTTACAAAATGAGGAAGTTAGACTACTTTGTCTGTAAGTTCCCTTTCACTTGTGGGATTTTGTGACAACCAGTGTAATGATATGTCAGGTGGTGACTACCAGTGGGGAGGGTTTATTTTCACAGAAAACACAACTCATCAATCTCCTCCTGATCACCACTGACTCAGTCCAGATTCATATTCACCACCCAGGGGTGAAAAGCTTTGTTTCTACATCACTAGTAACTTCCTCAGGCGCTTAGCTTCCTGAGTATGCTTGCCTATTTTAAATGCACATAGCTCAAGAAGAAAGAAAAAAGAAATAAAACAAAGTTCAACATCCATTCTTTTATTCCATAAAATTCTATGGAGGCTTTGTGTTCAGTGTGATTATGCTGGGCAAAGGGTACTTCGTGCCATGGGCTGTTCCGGTGGAATGAGAGATAGAGTAATGAAATTCATGACATGCAATTCTGGATTTACAATTTGGCAACAAATCTGTCTGTGAGTCTTTCAGAATTTATCCACCTCGCCTTAGTGACATGTCAAAAGCAGAAAGAAAGCATTCTTTGTGTGGAAAACTGAAATATGTACCAAACTAGGACTGTAAATATAGTTGCTCATTTCCTGAAGCTCCAGTTAATCCCACTGACCTTTCCCAAAGTGTTTTTTTCTGGCCTCCATTAATAGCAGAGGACCTAACCCACTGCTGTTAACAATGCACATTACAGTTCTTGCAAGCTGGAAAGTAGTAGCTCCAGTTAATTAGAATTGTTTTTTCAATTCTTTTATTTTAAAAATTCAGGTATAACCTGGTGTAGAAGTTCAGATACTCCTGGTAGTTAAAGTCAATATCAAACTCTTAACATGCCACAGAGAATCATCAAAAACAAAACAAAATAAAACAAAACAAACCCCCCCCCTTTTTCCCATACCCCCATAAATCAGACCAAACAAGGTCTCCAGTAAGAATATTTTCTCTCATCCTTCCCTCAATGCAAAAAGCAGCAGTACAAAATATGAACTTCTTGATGTTTGCTACCCTTGGATGGCAGCTGCTAGAACGCAACACTGCCATTTGTATTCAAGGGATCTTTTATTCCCAGCTGCATGAGCCAAGCCACAGGGCTTGCAAGAATGCTTGGGATGCTTCCTGTGGACTTAGGACACAAAGAAACTGTGGTGTGGTTCTGAAATAGGAACCAGTAGAGAGAGAGAAGAGCTGAAAGGGACATTTATTATGTTAGAAAAGGCATTGGTATTCATGCGTGGAGTGTGTGTGCATGCAGAAGACAGCATGTGTGTATTTATGAGGATATGTATATGCTGACTTTGGTTTCTTTATTTGAAACAATTGAAGTTATTGTTTTCAACACAGAACCTATGTTGAAGAGTGTCAGAATGTCTCGGCGGGCACTAAGCCATCATACCTGTGGTTGGCCGAGCTGAATGAGAGAATCACAGAATGAGAGAAGAAGCCTGTATTTTTCATATTAATGGTTAAGCTATTGCCCCTGATAAAAGATTTGAAAAGTTTGCAAATAGGAAACTGGTCACTCGAGCTGGAATTCCTTCCAAAATAAACTCCCTATTTCATAAAGTATTGAGCAATTTTGGTATGCCAGGGAATTCCAACAGAAGTTGTTTTCCATAAAACATTCAAAACTGATATGTTTTTAACTCATCCCATCTGCCCTAAAAAGGCCTTGGAAAGTCACCAGTAATATCTCCTGGTATAGCAAGTGAAAGATTTGAAACATTTTTGTGTATGTCTAAGTCAGGGGATCACCACAGACACCAAAGAGTTTTTGAGATAATTAATCAAGGTTGTTATGAAAAGTGAACTTGAGTTCATAGTTCATGGTCCTTATTTGAAGCATCATGGATTTAAGTGTACAGAAATAAAGTGACAGTACCAAGACCTTGAAATTTACCTGATATCAGTGATAGACTCCGCTTAGTTATTCTTTTTGAAATTATAGCTGCACTAATGAGCATTTTAGGGCAAGGGGGACCCCAACATATAGATCAATTTTTCTTAGTCTCATAAGTCTCATAAGACTAAGTAACAAACAGAGGTCCTATGAAAGAATGATTTGTAGGTGTCAGGGTAGGGACACGTGGTCATGTGAGATCTCTCATGTGGAGAGGAAGCCCAGCTTTTATAGGTGCCCACTTTGTGAGGTGCCACTGCCCCTTCTTATTTAGGATAAGTCTTATTTAGGCTTATACTGCTTTGCTTTTCTCCCAGCCTTGGAGACTATAAACAAAGGAAGAATTTCATTACTTAGTTTGATAATGGTGCTAAATTAAACAAAAACAATCTCTTAGAAAAGAAAAAAAAAAAGACAATATGTGCCAGAAAATGTTGAGGTTAAGAAACAGTAATGAGTGTTGTTCAGACAATCCATTTCTTACTGATCCAGCATTGAAAAGAAAGACAGTGGCAGAAATGCTCTCTTTGGTGAAGGTTTAGACTCAATGGATCAAATCCAGCTCCATTTCTGACCCGACCACATTCCCGTAGTTGATGCTTAAGTGCAGATCCCCAGGCAGCGCTTGTAATTTACAAGATTAATTTTTTTTCCTCCGAAGAGCTGTTAAATGTGATTCATTCAAATGAAACTCAGGAAAATTCCCTTTTCCTTTTGCAAACAGAGGTAGAAGAATTCACAGTGATCTGGAACATAATATCATCAGTCATGGGGTCGTTTGACTCTGACCTTTGCCAAATGGGGAGTTGAATGACTTTTCCCAGCATGAGACATGAGGACTAAAGACTGAAACTCAAATGTTAAGATACTCAGAGATCATGTTAATTGTTAACTTCATGATTTCTACATCAAACACAGCGCTTACTCTTACGCATCTGCAAAAATGATTTTTTATTGACACAGGAAACCTAAAAATAACCATGACCTTGGATTCTCAGATGACATAGTCTGCCTGGTCAGGACACCAATCAACCTGCAGGATCGAGATCATAGACAGCCTTTGGAAAGAATAGAATTCTGTTTGCCCAGGATGCTGGGTGTATGGATAGGGCTGAGAAAGCATGCAAGTCTAAGGTCTCAGGTCTGGAGCTCAATTTTGAGGTCTAGGACCAACCAAACTTGGAGCCAGATCTGAAAGTCTCTTGGCCATTTTCGTTTCTGGATTCTGCATTCATGAATAGATAATTCACAACAAATGATATTAAAATGACCCTTAAACATATGAAAATTGTTCACACTCATATTTAGAGTAAAACAAAACAATGCTGAGATACCATTTCTTGCCTATTGGATTAGCTAAAAGTTAGTAACTTTTAGAACATATTCTGCTGGTAAAGGTGTATGTGAATAAAATAAACAAATGAAGTTTCACATATCTTGCTTGTAGGAAATTAAACTGACCCAAATTTAGGGAGTGAAATCAATACCTTTTAAAATTATATCTGTACTTACTGTTTGACCCAGCAATTCCATTTTAGAAATCCAATCTAAAATACACTCCCAATGATAGAAAAGTACATGTGCACACAGTTGTTCATGGAAGCAATATTTATAATTTCAAAATATTGGAGAGAGTCTATATGTCTATAGCACTCTGTGTCTGTAAAGAAAAAAAAAAAGAAAGAACAAAATACTGGGTACTGATTTTCTAAGACATTCTTAAGTGGAAAAAAAAAAAACCCTAAAAACAAAAACAATGTGCAAAGAATATTCCATGTAAGAAAGCATAGAATATTAAAAACATATACCTATACCTGTTCATTTGTTCATAAGTAATACAGACAGAATAAACCAGAAAAGTGTTATTGGTTACCTACAAGGGGTGGAAGAAAACAGGGTGGAAAGATTGGGGAAAGAACACAGAGAAAAAAGGATTTGGTGTGAATAGCGCTTCTCTGAATATACCACTCAGTGTGGATCTGACTCAATGAGATCTAAACCTTCCATGAGAATGTTTCACGTAGTTTTCTGCTTACCAATAACTAATTAAATTCAAAGAGGATACGGAGAGAACCCAAAATAGAACACAATAGTAAGAAAAGAGCTAATCTAAATAACATTGGAAAACAGTATGTTGACTGCCTACTGAAGGCCAATGTACAAAATTGCAAAAAATGCCTGTGTACAAATGTTGAAATCTAGTTGCTAAATGTGTTTCTCATGGGGACGTGGTTCAGCAATTCTGAAACTACTTTATGTGTCTACTAGGATTGAGTAGATAAAAATATTGTGAATAGTGAGAACCATATTTCTTAAGTAGAAGATAGATGTTACAGATAAGGAAGAGGGAGGAAGCCAGAATGAACCCAGTGGTGTTAGAATGGGAGGTATCAGCATAACTCATGATTTTTATTATATGGATGGGATAAAGAAGTAAATACAGATATGTATATTCATGTGTAATATACATGCACGTATTTCCTACACAGGTCATCATCTTAGTGATGAGCACACCAAGAACCTGAATATTTGTTCCTAAATACTATTCTTCAGTAAAAGGAACCAGGGTTCCTTGTAGAATTGGTTGACTCCAGGTCTGAACCAGAGAAAATATAAGCTTAGTCTGGAATATCCTACGTTGCCAGAAAGTAAGGAAGTACTCAAAAACTGATGGACACATGTTGAAAGGATACAAAATATTTGAAAAGGCTCTGCATGATGAAAATTGAAGCAATTTAAACAATAACAAAAGATGGTAATAATGGATTATACTACCTAGAACAAAGAAAAACTGTAAATCTCAATAGATATAATTGGAAGAATACTTAAGAAAATGAAAAAAAAAACATAAGTCTTTTAGTAGGATTCCAATTAACAACTGTAATTAACAATTAAATGATGGAAATAAAAATTACTCTTCATCAAAAAGTAAACTGTTCAGGCAACAGCAATCATTGAGCACTAAAATTAATTGGTAAAAGAAGGAAAATTATAATTTTAGTCTCAAATTTTCTCTCAAATATTACACAGGGAGAGTATAATATCTTCATGGTGGAAAAGCCTCGCAGACACCACCTTTATCAAATCATCCAACTTAACATTACCAGTAATAAAGTATGTGGATATTGCATATCCCTTGATATTGGACACTAAGAGTAAAAATAACTTCCAGAGCATTCTTGCAAAAAAAGAAAAGTATAATTATGAGAAGCAATCAGAAAAACCCAAACTGTGGGACTTTCCAAAAAATAACTATCAGAAGTGCCAAAGCATGACAGACAAAAATGACTAGGAATTGTCACAGATTAGAGATTTAGGGGATATTACAATTAAATGTGATATGGAATCCTGGATAGATCCTGGATCAGAAAAAAAAGATATTATTGGAAAAAATGGAAAATTTGTAGTAGGATCTATAGATTAGTTAGTAGTATCTTATCATTGTTAATATTCAGGTTTGCATAATTGTACTACAGTTATATCAGATGTTAGGGAAACTGGGGGAAGGATAATGGGAATCTCTGGACTTTCTTTGCAACTTTAAGTCTAAAATTATTTCAAAATTTAAAATATTTAAAAACTGGTAAAGAGGAGTAAAGGGAGACACAAATGAGCATTTGCTTTTTATTAAAAACTTTAATAGGTCAAGTCTTGTATTTTTTACAACTTAAAAGTTACCAACTGCATATTATCATGTTTAACCAAACCCATGTTCAAAACTCCTTATACTAAGAGAAAATGCCTTAAAAAATGACCATACGAAATCAACTAATCTTTCCTTACCTGATGAAACACAGCTAGAAATAAGAAATAAGCTGAAAAGACACTATATACACGTCTCAAATTCTATGCACACAAGTCTCTATACTGGATCCAAGGAGATGCCCTCAATCATTACTCAGAGTCTATTCATTCTTTGTTCCTACATAAATGAGAAGAGAATAGCACTGTATCAGTCCACTGCAAAGGCAGGTCCACAGTGAGCGACCCCTGTGCTGTGTTTGCCAGGTCCTAAGGTTTTGTAAAACCACAGAGGTGAGCTATTTTAATCACATCTGGCTCAGACTGCCTGGTGCCACTGTGACTTGCCCTCCAGCACACATCACCTCATGTCAGATGGCATGGAGAGGCTGCAGGCATTTTTTGAGCTCCAGCGAAGTAAAAGTTGATTAAGGTTTATTGGGATGTGTGTATGAATTTTACAGTCACTTCTGTGTATTAAGTCATTTCTCCCCTGACCAGAGTGGGATTGTCTGCCAAAAATACCCTTCCTGTCCAATTTGGTATCTTATTTTGTATTTGTGATTTTGTATTCTTTCTTAAAGAGCACCCTTCACCCCACAACCACCACTTGCCTAAGCTTCAGGCCCCTAAAATTTTGAATCCACCCTTGGGATTGCACTAATATTTGAGGGGAGAGACAATTAGAAATGCTATAACAAGGAACTAGGCAGGAAATAAACCCTCTTAGTTAATGTAAACAAAAGATCAAAAAGCTTAAGTGCTCTGGGGCTATTTAGTGTGTAGATTAAGATCCAGAAAACTTCAGAAGATCCTAAAGCCACCATTGTATGGGAGCATATATGATAATTGCTTCTAGTACTAATGACTGTGAGTCATGAAGAAATGCTTGAACTACTGATTTTACTCTTACAAATAAGCAGAAGAATGTAGTTCACTTTAGGAAGATTTTAAAAATGTTTAACAATGTTGGTGTTTCCATATCTTAATCTTTAAAGATCCAGAAGACATAACTAAGAACAATTAATTATCTAAGGGTGTAGATGACAGGGGTTACACTCTAATTGGGTTAGGTAAAGCTGTAATTGTGAGTTCTGATTCTTAGTCTAAAAATAAGTGTGCTAGACCCATCAGTTGAATCAGATCTTCTTTGACCACATTCTGATTTCTTCCTATATAGTTTTGTGTGTGTGTGTGTGTGTGTGTGTGTGTGTGTGCTTTTCTCAGAAAACTGTTATCAGTGAGGCAGACCACTCTCAGAAAAATGCTGTAGAACTAAGAATTTTCATTGAGGCAGAATGGTGTCAAAGATGAGCCATAGGCCATAGAACCAAACAGATATACTGTACCTTTTAAACAGTGAATCATCAATATTTATGAGTATAATTGATCAAGCACTATGCAAAACATCACTTCATGTTATAACACATCTGATTTAACCAGCATAATAACTCCAATAAAGTAGGTATCTATTCATCTTGTTTTTCATATGAAGAAAGTAAGGTCCAGAAAGGTTAAGTAATTTGTCTAAGGTCAGATAGCTTCTCAACTCTGGCACTATTAACATTTTGAGCTGTATAATCCTTTGTTGTAGGGGATGTCTGTGTGATTTAGATGTTTAGAACATCTTTGGCCTCTACCAACTTGATTCCAGTTGTGACAATCTATGCCTAGTTATGAAAACCAAAAATATCTGCAGACATTGCTGGTGTCTCCTGGAGGAGATCATCTTTGGTTGTTAAACTTGCACACCAATAGGAGTAGATTCACTGCTGCACACCCAACATCCAGTCATGCTCCTTTTGCCCACAGGATTCCTTTGTGCCTCTTTCAGAAATCTTTGTATTCTCAGTATCTGGCTGGCCTTGCTCCATGGCCAGGAGCAGGACACAGGGGAACTTTGCGCCCTGCCCATATTCCTAGATCCTGACCCTCAGTCAGCAATGGCTGGGCCACTCCTTTTGTAGAACTCCCTTTGTATCCCATCAAAGATCTGTAAAGATTCTTGTCTATTTTTTTGTCTTTCTCAGATCTCATTTTCACCTTATTTGACATCCATTCCTTAGAGACTGAGGTTTGGAGTTATAACCTTCTCCTAGCTTCATGGAAGATGGTGGGGTTTTTATTTTACTATTTTCCGTTCTTCTTAAATTTTATGTGGCTTTAAGAAAGGGAGTTGAACCAATATACCTCTATTCTGTGATGTGTACACAGAGACTGTGATCCATTTTTTACTTCCTGTGTCACAACACTCAGAAAGAGACAGAGACAGGGAGAGAGTAAGTCAGTGCTCTTTGAGCTTTGGTATTATCCACCCCTCCTCCTATGCTGATGGTGGAATGAAGCTAAAGAATGGATATAGAACTCCATGAGGTGGCACAGACCCGTAATCCCAGTGGCTCAGGAGGTTGAGGCAGGAGGATTGTGAGTTTAAAGCCAGTCTCAGCAACTTAGCAAGACCCTAAGCAAATTAGTACGACCTTGTCTCTAAATAAAATACAAAAAAGGGGCTGGGGACGTTGCTCAGTGTTTAAGTGACCCTGGGTTCAATTTCCAGTACTGAAAGAAAAAAAAAAGAGAGAGAATATATATCAAGCTCTTCTTAGAAGTGCAGAATTTCAGAAAAATGCATTAAAAATCTTGTGGGAATAGCATAACATAATGAAGTAAAATTGCTTTGAAAATTGCCGTAACTATACAGTGATATCAAAGGTGCTTGATAATTATATACTACTTAATGACATAATTAATCTTTTCTACCTCTATCCACTCAGATGAATACAGAGACATGCTCTATTTGAGCATCTGAAGAGTCAAGGTTCTCAAGGCCCCGCCCTGAGCAGACTTCTTGTTCTCTGTTTGCTTGTGTGCTCACAACCTCTACCATCAGACAGCCCACCAGGTGCCACAGGTCCCTGTGTAAGGTTCATTTTTAACCAGCTTGTTCCACGAAGCGCATTAAACACTTCTGATACATTTAATATCTTTAAAGTATTTGTGGCTAGTGGTGACTTTAACAATTTGGTAGTAGCTGAAAGTGCTTAGTGGATTCTGAAGGGGGAGAGGGGTGTCGGTCTGGCTTGGGGGTCTCTTTCTCCCCTCAGTGTCTTTCTCCCCTGCCCTCAACTCTGCTGTCCTTTCTTCCCCTTTCTAATCTTCCCTTCCTCTCCTTTCTTCTCTTTATACCTCATTTCCTTTTTTAAAAACTCCTTTCATAGTCAGTCCTCTCTCTCTCTCTCTCTCTCTCTCTCTCTCTCACACACACACACACACACACACACACACGTGCGATCCTCTCTTTTTCAAAGCCCTGCCAAGAGTTTTAAACACTATGCCTTGAGAAATGATCATTTTGGTTATAGCCCAGTACAGTGCTAGCTGCAGGAGACCTCCAGAGGAAGCCAAGCTCTTCCAACACCCAGTGATTCTGCGCAACAGACTAACCGGCCTTGCAAGTGTTTCTGCCTTGGATTTCACCCTGACAGGCTCTTAGAAAGTCTCCCCCTTTGTTTGCCTTTAGTTTTACTACCTTCTAATTGTTAAATGTTTATCTCTTACCCCCTCCTACCCCTGCGAAATGTTATAAGGGCCTCAAGGGCAAGGACTATGCCTTTTACGTTTATATTATTCCAGAGATTGCTTAGAAAATACTTGTTGACATATTTGACATGTTGACTTTCCCAGGTCACCTCACTTCTATGGCTTGTAACTGGACGTTGCTGATCACTTCTCTCTCCTCGGAGGCAGCTTTCTTCAGGGTAACTCTATGCCAGATCTCTTTAGTATGAAACACTCAGAAACTTTATGCTCCACCTGAGAAGACAACAAAGTAATGCATAGTTCATTAAGAAACGCTGGAGTAGCAAAATAGGTGAATTTACCAGCCTCTGGCCTGAGCTCTGATGCTGTCTGAGCTGACCAAAATCAGCTTCTTCATGCTTAAGGAGGCGGCCAAGACAAAGCAAGGTAAGAGCCCACAGGAATTCAACCTGCTGGCCATTATCTCTGGAAGGCTTTGTCCACTTCTCTCTGCCCTGGCCCAGGACACACCCAGCTCTAAGAAATAAAACACATTTCTTCTCTATCTTTCAACTCAGCTTCCCAGGCTACTGTTTTCAAGATATTCAAAGGTCTGAGCAAAGTCTCTTCTCCCTCAGATTTTGTTTTATCGCGGGCAGGACTGCTGAGGGACACAATGCACACTGCCAAGAAGAGCTTGAAAATGTCTAAGATGTCTATATTTCTTATTTCTTCTCCCTAGATCTTTCTATTTATATTCTCTGAGTGTCAGAATGGATGTGACTCAGCTGTGATACACCAAAAGATTAGGCAGCGTGTAATTCAACCCTCGCTCGCTCGTTCTCAGCATATGGGAAGGGAGGCTGCCAAGCACCGCTCAGTCTCTTGCCTCCAAATACGGATGAACAAAGCCCCCTGTGCTTCATGAATCCAGCTCAACACAGGACAGGCCGTCCTCCCCGTGTGGTCAGGCTGAAGTTCGAATGACTTACAGGACCTGAGTTGGTTTTCCTAAGTGGGCTTCATCCCTCGTCCAAATGGCCTGCCTTGTGCTGCCCCTTTGTTCCCATCTGCCAAAGGAACCAGGCAAGGATCTCTCTTCCCAGTTCATTTGAAACAGCCTCCCCTTCAAAAAATAAACAGGGAAGTGTTTCCTTAGCATCCTCTACCATGCCAGGCTTGCTTCTCACTAACAGAGAAGATTGTAGAAAGATGATTGCTTTTCCTTGAGTGGAAAAGTTTTGTGCATATGTTTGAGGTGGGCATGGGAAGAACGAATGATCCTCTTCAAGTTGTGAGCATTTAACAGAATGACTTTTCTTCTTGCCAAGTACAGTACTGGCAAAAGAGACCCAGTGCTACTTTTGTGGATCTCAGACCCTGAGATTAGTTCCTGATATTGGCCTCATATGCACAGTGGCTCATGGACACACCACAAGTTGTTTGTGCATGGTTGCCAGGATATAAAATTGGAATTATGCTTCAGTTCAGTTTTTCCCAAGCCACCTGTGGCAATGCAATTGTGGAATATGCAATATGGATGGTAATCATTTAGTAAAAATGCCAGCCTACACCTGTGGGCTGATGAAAAATGGGAAAGAGCAAAGGAATTTATACTCATGACCCATCTTTTTCCTGAGTGCAAAGGCTCTTTCTCCCTCAATTATGGATGGCACAGGGTTGAAGAGCTAACTCCGTCTCGGTCCTGGCAAGGAGTCACTGAGCCCTACCTCCTTAGAGTTTTAGTCATCTGATTTCTAATCTGGTTTCCTAAATTGCTTTGGCAGGAAACTCCTGTGCAGCTGCTGGGGTGTGGAAGCATCCCTGTGTTTGAGAATTCCTGCTTGTCAATGTTGGTTTCTATAGAACCTGCATCCCAATGGCCCAAGATGAAGCAGCTCCTCAGAGGTATTCCTTTTAAATGCCCATCCCCATTTTCTAATGTACTGTGCTAAAAAACTTATTCAGAGATCATTTAGGGATCATTTAAATGCTGTATAACACAATGATCAACTTTTTTTTTCTATTTATTTAATGAACCAGGAAGAAAGTGAGGGTCTGCCTCCTTCCAGTTGACTACCAAAGGCTTGGGCAGTCTCTGCCTAGCTTTGCTCCCTACTGAGGAAAGGTGGACAGGAGCTGGAAGGTTAGAGAGGCCCCCACAGGGACCTCCAGCACAGCAGCCTCTGGAAAAACTATGTGCAGGCTTCCCAGGCCTCCTTTCTCTATCCTGTGGTCATCAAAGCCAGTGGCCAGGGTTGGTCGTGGGGTTTGGGCTCTTCTTTTGACTTCAAAAATGGGCCTCCTGTGGGCTTTCCTAGTCCATAGAAAAGGAGAGTAAAAGAAAAGCACTGAAACAGAAGTGAGAATTTTACAAACATCTAAATCCCCATGATTATAAAATCATACAGTTTCAGAGCTAGACGGAGCTTAGAGGCCAGTTAGTCAAACCATCTGCCTTTGCAGCTGAGAAAACAAAGACTGAAAAGGATTAAAGAACATAGTTACAGAAGTTTTTTTTTGACACCCACTAACATCTTATTAGAGGACCTTATAGTGTTAAATGTAATAGGGAAGAAGAGAGAAAAATAGTATTTTCACAAGTAACATAAATGCTGTGAATTGATATGAAAAATATCACATCTAGCAAAGGATCATCCAGGGTTGTGATTTATTTTTCACTTACCTTAATTATCTCAACAAATATTTTAACAACAAATATTAAATGGTGTTTATGGTGCTACAATTATTATGGTGCTAGCTAACAACTCTTGCTTTTACGACATGGCAGGTATGTCGCTAACTATCAGGCATTTGATCCTCACAGCAGCTCTCTGTGGTAGGTAACACCATTATCTCTGTTTCAGACCTGAGGGGGCAACAGATCAAGACTTTTGGTACTTATCCACTGTCAGAGCTGAGAAATGACAGAGTAAGGATTCAAACTTGTGGTGACCAGTTCAAGAGTCCATTCGTAACTCCCACCATCATGTGGACATCAGTTGTGGGTCTACTGCTGTGCTGGGGGTTACAGAAGACAGTTTTCTTAAGCAGTTCACATTTTCTGGATGGGGGCGAGATCTTCATAGTGGCAAAGCTCTGAGTTGGGCTAGGGGAGAAAAGGGGACCATAAGGGTGACTGGGATGGTTTTCCTTGTGCTCATGTTTCTTGTTTCTGTCTTTGAGATAGAATTCACCCTTCAAATGAGGAGAAGGTAGAGACAGGCTTGAGGATGGATTAGAGACTGCACTGCCCTAAGGAGAGTAGGAGGAAGCAACAGAGGGAAATGTGTGACTGCAGAGGAGGGTAGTCCTTCTCTCTGTATAAGTTGGGTTGCCTGTATTGGGTCCTGGGTTTCATATTTTTCTAAGTCTATGGCACATCCAAAGAAAAATGAGTTTAGAAGCAATGCAATATAGTTATCATTTGACTCATCTTTTCAGAAATAATGGAGCAAAAGTTTATCTACTATATGTGTACTAGTACCCCAGACTCTGGATATTGGTCCACAAGCAGCAGTCATATTTTCTTCAAGGTACTGTAGTGAAGCCACAGTGAAGGGGTTTACAGGGCAGGAAAATAGACTTTGTGATTGACAGGCACTGTGCAAATCCTGTGAGAAGAAAGACATAGGGAGGGAATAGGGGTAGTCAACATATTGGAGAGAAGGTCATCCTGGGGATGTACAGCCTCTGGTTGCTGGAAGAGTTTGGGTAGGAGGGGACTGAACATTGGTCACAGATGTCTGACAGAGAGTTCCACACCAGTTGCAAGGAAGCACTGAATGACCTCAAAGGATTGTGACTTTTTCAATATTTTTAAAAACTCTGTCCCCATATGAGTGGGCAAATGAGGCCAGAGATGCAGGACTCACAAGGAATCCTTCACAGCTTCTGCCTCCTTGCATTTCCCTTGGTGGGGAGTGAAGAAGTATAAATAAACAGAGGGTTCCTAGGGGCCATGGGAAGCAATAGCTGGGGCACAGGGAGAAGTGGAGGGATTTGTGTAACTGGTTGACCTCCTTAGGTTAGGAATTCTAATAGATCCCCAATGTGCTCTGAAACCACATAGATTGTATTCTAGAAGGACTCTTGAAGCTCCTAATGAGTTTCCTCAATGTTCTGCCTCTTCTCACAGAAATGAGTACTCTTCCAGAAAGCCCAGAGCACAAGTTGAACACCAGGAAGAAGGAAGTTGTGCTTTCTGAATGCAGACACTAGAGCTTTCTACTGTTTTCTGTTGCCTTGAACATACCACAGAACTCCAGGCATACCCTGAGGCCTTGGCTTGGACTGTGCCCTGTGCAGGGCCATCAAGCTGAGGAGTCAGCTCATAGCCTATGCTCTGGACCCTTGAGTGGAACTGGGGTGCATTAGAGGTAGAGTCATTTCCTCATGCAAAGAACCCTGCAGCCAACTGCAGCTCTGCCTCCCCACTCTCCAGCCTCCTAAACCCTACTCACTTGTCCAGATCCAAATATAATTATATGCCACTTGTTCCATTCACCAACCCTCCACTCCACCATCTATGCACAATTAATTGCTCCTTCCTTGGCTTTTTCAAAGCACCTCATTTACTACTCTGTTACAATAGTCATCACAGTCTAAATTATTTTATTATTGCTTTGTGGGCATACCATGAAGACATTCTTTCCCTGTCTTTTGGAGCTTTCATACTGTCATGGAGAAGTTAATGTCATTCTGTTGCTGTTGCTTTGTAGGTAATATATGTTTTCTCTCTGGATGCCTTTAAAATGATCTCTCTACCTTTGGTGTTCACAGTCTCACTATGATGGATTATCTGTAGATTTCCTTTTACTTAATCTATTTGGTATTTCTTTGAGAATGATTGATGTTTGGAGAATCCTCAACTTGAATATTGAATATTCAATTGAATATTGCTTCTGCATCATTCCTATGATCTCCTTCTGGATTTCCAATTAAATACAGGGAATTCTTTTAAAAAATCTTTTGTATGGTTCCGTGTGTTAGCACATGCCTGTAATCCCAGTGGTTCGGAAGGCTGAGGCAGGGGAATCATGAGTTCAAAGCCATCCTCAGCAACTCAGCAAGACCCTGTCTCTAAATAAAATACAGAAAAGTGCTAGGGATATGTCTTAATGGTTAATTGCTCCTGGGTTCAATCCCCCATACAAAAAATAACCCCCCAAAACAAAAACAAAAACAGACCCCCCCAAAAAAACAACCTTTCATATATCTTTGATGATTATAAAAAATATTTCTGGAAAAAATATTAAAAATATTTCCATTGTTTTATAATTCCAGGTTTCATTCTGGATAGCTTATTGAACTCAACATTCCAGTTCACTGATAGATTCTTAGGTTTGTGTGTCTAATTCCACACTTTAATCTCCTTGAGGTGAGGAACTACATCTATTTCTTTTTGGTTTAGAGTCTGGAACATGGCCAGATTTGCTGGAATTTATTGGCCAGCAGGCCAGAGAGTCAGTTTTTAAACTTATCTTCATAGGCAGGGCAAGGTAGAAATATTTGCTGAACTATCAATTGATAGTTGCTACTAGCAAGGTAAGAGGGATTATGGTCATTTAGTGCTTTCTTGTGGCATATAGCTCCGGTTGGCTTGTAATTCTTGTCTGTCATTAAAGGGTATGTTAGGCCAGGCAGAAGCATGTAGCAGGTGTGCTTAACAACCACCACGGCCAAGCCTCATTTTCAAATAAAACTCTCAAATGTCATCCTGCTTATGCAATAAAAATTGAGGCAGGAAATGAGACTTACTGCCAAACTTCAAACTAAGGAAAAAGTTGCTTTTAAAAGGGTTACCTCACCTGGTTTGACACAAATATATTCTGGACATATTTTCTCATTTAGAAAGAGATGAAGAAAGGTTACCATTGAGAAAAGGGAGTTCACTAAGTCTCAGAAAGCTTGCTCAGACTGGTTGTGGTATCTCATCCCAGGCACCAGGAGAGTGGGACAAAGGTAGGCAAACAATATCTGAGAAATACATGATGGCGTCGGTAATCATAGTAGCCCCTCTTAAGTCTCTTTGAAACGGACTGACATCTGCTATCTTTACAGGGCAGATGTCTGCCCTTCAATTGCTGTTCCCACTTGCTGGTGGCCACAGTCATGTACACTCAGCGCCACAGTCCAGAAAAGATATGCATGACTTCAGAGGGAGTTTCCCGGCACATTTTTGGCAAGTGGGTAAGGCCTAGTGAGAAGAGTGAGTTTCTCTTCGTGGCATTCGGTGCCTGGCCTTTAGCCATCCTTCAGTGGGAGGTTCTTGGGGAGAGACACGAAAATCAGTCTACATGGCAGTTCTGTAAAACAGCATGTGATGTCTGCTGCTGATTTTGAAATTCTACCCAGTGAGAAAGGAATCTCAGCATGCAGTGAGGTTCCCCCTCAGCTGACATGATTATCGGGCTGATCCACATCTTCTCCCGTCTGTCAGTGCTGAACAGTACCAAAGCCACAAAGAGACAGCTGGCCCGCTATTCCAAAGAAGGCCATCTGAAACACATCTGTAGTCCCCAATTTCAATTTCCAAATTGAACATGTCGGCTGGTGGTGTAGTGATCCCAAAGAGTGGCATCAAATCCTCCCAATTGAATTCATTTGAATTACTTTTATTATTAATAAATACATATCCAAAAGCATATAGGAGTAGTATCTAGTAGAGCCAAACAACAGGGTGACTGTTGAAGGCCGGAAGTCAGCAATACTGTCTGCATTCAGTCCAAGTCAATTGCAAACCCACAGCTGGATGATTCACAGGTCCCTCGGGAGCCCCTACCTCTCAGGTCAGCACAGAGGAACAGATGGCAGCACCAGTAGGTCAAATCTGATTTCCTCTGCCTAGAAATCTGCTGCTTTACCTCAGTCGGGGATTTCAGCTATTCCTGATGGCAGCGATTTCCATCTGGGCCTGTGGTGAGAAATAAACTCCTGAACCATAAAATTCATAAAGCTGTTAACAGTTAAGATGCAAAAAGCTCTTGAGATATCTCCGTGCATGTGATTGTTGTCTGTTTTGTTTGAAGACAATCATACCTGTGGTGAAAATTCAATATACTTTTAAAATTGAATCTCTTTTGCCAAGACCCTGTGACTTAATGTCACAGAGGTAAGAATTAAATGAGATGGCAATGATGAAAGTGCTAGTTTGAAGATGACAAGGTCACTGCCATCTCTTATAGCTCTTTAAGGAAAAGGTATGAAAGGAAATTTGAGATAAAGTTGAGTTTCAAAAATTGAGCTGGAAATTGCAGTCTTTTTTTTTTTTTTTTTTTCAGGGATGGAACTAAGGGGTACTTGACCAGTGAGCCACATCCCCGGCCCTATTTTGTATTTTATTTAGGGACAGGGCCTCATGGAGTTGCTTAGCACTCATTTTTGCTGAGGCTGGCTTTGAACTAGTGATCCTCCTGCCTCAGGCTCCAGAGTCACTGGGATTACAGGTGTGTGCCACCATACCCCCACAATCTTTTGATTTAGATGTTAGGCAGAAATCAAGACAGGAAAGGAGCAGAGGTGATCTTGGCCAGGGTGAGTTTCTCCCTCAATCGTGGTTCACCAAGTTGATCTCTTGACTATTGCAGCCACCTGCTTTGGACAGAGCCTGGCAACTCTCTGCAATGAAACCCAACCAAAAAAATTCCCCAAACATCTCCTTGAGCAGAGCAGACAAGAGGAACTTGCCCTTGTGGTAGTGATTCCCTCCAGGATCCAGAAAAGATGTGGGCTACAAGTAAATTGTGAAGATGTGAGCAGGTGTCCTTTCTGATGAGGTCAGTTGTCCTAGCAAAATAGGAAACTAATGTTTCCAGATATTTAGACTTCTTAAGAGATTCCAGAATTTGGGATTTTTCTATAAGGTCTTCAGATTTTCAGACATCGACATTTAAAAAATAAAAAGCCATCATGTGCCAGGCGTGGTGGCACACACCCATAATCCCAGCAGCTCAGGAGGCTAAGCCTGGAGGATCATGAGTTCAAAGCCAGCCTCAGCAACTTAACAAGGCGCTAGGCAACTTAGTGAGATGTCATCTCTAAATAAAATATATAAAAGAGTTGGGGATGTGGGTCAGTGGTAAAGTGCCCCTTGGTGGTTAAATCCCCAGTACAAAAAAAAACAAAAAGCAAACAAAAACCATATGACCCAAATGAACCATGAATATGAGGAGGAGGATTTGACCTGCTGACCACCAGCTTGTATCTGGAAGAAATAGGTAAGTTCCACAATGATTTTTTTTGCGGTCTCTCTCGTGCCAGGTATTGTCCTGACACAGAGGTGAGGAGAACCCAGTGTCTGCTTCTGTGAGTTCACAGCCCAGAGGAGAGGAAAACTGACTCATAAATCGATCTTTCAGGTGCACTGTGGAGTGTGGTCTGAGTGACAGCAGGCTCATCTGCAGAGTGTGCATGTCATGAAAGGCCTCCTGGGGGCACTGATGTGGGAGGAGTTGAGGCTTGAACCTGAATCAGATCTAACCAGGTAGAAAAGCTAACGAGGTAAAGAAGGTAGATTGGGTAGAGAAATAAGGACATGCTAGGGAAAGGTCCAACCAAGAGGACCAATCAAGAGGGTAGAATGTGAATCTGGGGTAGGGGAAGCAAACTGGCAATGGGGAGAATATTCGAGAAGCCAGGGTAATAAAACCAGCATGAGATGGTAAGGGCATGGCCTGGGGTAGAGAGGAAACAGGAATTTAATAACTATTTAAGAAATTAAGTTGGCAGGACATGGAGGTTAAAAGAGACAATGGAGGGGGCTGAGTCACAAATCACTCCAAGGTTCTAGGGCTGGTTGTGAGTGGGTGGTAGTTAGGGTGACTATCCCTGTTTGTCTGGATTGTTCTGGTTTTAAGACTAGGAGTCCTGTATTCTGGGAAGCCCTTCAGTCCTGGGCAAACAGGGATGGTTGGTAAGTCCAGTGATGGTTCTCCAACTAACATAGGGGATAGTAGAAGAGGCTATAAGTTTGGGAAGATGATGAATTTGATTTGGAGCATATTGAATTTGAAATGCTGGTGGATATCCAGGGGAGGATATCAGCAGACACTTGGAAAAGGAGTCAGTAGCTTAGGAATGGAAGGTCTTTGACAGAGAGAGAATATATTTAGGGTCCATCAATATAAATAGAGGTTAGTTAGGACCATGAACGCAGGTTACATCACCCAGGAGTAGACTGTATGGCAAAATGAATAAAACTCTGGAGAATGTAATATTGAAACTTCAATGTTTAAGGAGCATATAGAGAAGGAAGAGGCTCTGAGATACTGAGGAGGAACTGTTACAAGATGTAATGAGGACAGACTAAACATGAGGTTTTCGAAGCCAAGGGAGTAGAGAGCATCTCAAGGCATGAGCTGTCATCAGGGTCAAAGGTAAGGGAGATGTCCAGCACCACCAAGTGTGAAGACTCTGGCTCAGCATGGGTGACCTTAGCAGAAATCCTTGCAGAGCTTTGATGGGTAGACAGTAGGTTGCTCCTGGGGAAAAGGGAGTATGAGCTGAAAAGTTGAGGCAATGAGTACAGCCTAATCTGCTAAGAAGCTTAAGGAAAAGGGGACAAGAGAGATAAAGCAATGGCCAGATGGTCATGTAAGGTCAAGGGGGAGTTATTTAAGATGGATGAGAACTGAACAAAGCGCATGAACAGAGAGAGGGAAAAACTGGTAAAAGGAGGAAAATTAAAGATATGGCATTCAACAGAGATGATTAATGGATCAGGGCCCATGGACAGATCAGATGATATGAGATGGCCTTAAAGCCACAGAGGAAGATTTTGGCCTTAAATAGGGGAGAGAAGAATTCAACACACTCAGAAACTATGGGATGGAGGGTAGGTTAGGGTGATGGAGAAGTGAAGGTACAATAACCATGTGGAAATGGGAAGTCCTGAAACAGAGTTGTGTTTTATGTTAGGTGGAGGAGATGAAAATGGAGAAAAATTGAAGGAAACTATAGACAGTTGACCTCAACCATGACTTTTAAGGGGAACAATAAGAGTCTATAGATTCTAAATACTTTAAGATAACAGTAGACACAGACTTTTTATGCATATTCTTTTTTTTCTTTTTGTGATGTTGGGGATTGAACCCAGGGCCTTGTGCTTGAGAGGCAAGCACTCTACCAACTGAGCCCCAATACAGAATTTTTAGAAAAGTTCAGCTAAACATATATTGCAAAAGTGGCTACCTGCATGCTATTTTTTCAGAGGGTTACCATATTATTCCCTTTAGAATGAAAGGATCTGAGTCAGATTCAAGTAGACTCACATATACTCTATCTCACATATACTCAAACGCATGTGCACACACATGGATACACACAGCCCTGATACATAAGCAAATTACTACCTGCTTGAATTCCAAAATAGGTGTTAAAAGCTTTTAACAGTAGTGTTTTCAGACATAGACTGAAGAGAAATTTTTGCTACGTGGGGCATAAATACAGAAAGGCAATGTAAAAAAAAAATGTTTCCCAATTAAACTTGTATATTCAGTTAGGATGCATTGAGAAATCATAGAGGAGTTGTTCAAAGTCAGTCTGGAGATGCACGCTTTGAAAGGAAATTATCAAAGCCTACGAAGCAGGGCTGTGCTCTGTGCCAGTTGGTGGGTGAAGCCATAGCAGCAGGATGTCTATCAGAAAGAGTGATACCTGGCCAGCAGTCAGCAGGGAGGCCTAGTACTCTTGTGAGTCACCCCTCCCTCGCAGCCTAATGCCTCTCCTGGCACGGGAAGTACAGAGGCATTTCATCAGCACTGCTTATTTTGGTCAACCACTAGGAGGTATGTGCTTTACCTTCTGGGTTTTTTATTATTATTATTATTTTTTTTTAATTTTTAAAACATCAGCGACCCCCCCACCCCCACCCCAGCATTAAAGCCATGTGTGCCTTTGTAGACATTTTGGTCAATGTAGAACAAATAGAACAAAACCCAATATATAACCTCAGTTTCAAACACATTATCATTTTGGTGAATTTTCTTCTCATTTTCAGGATGAAAAGGACTGAGTTCTTCCTTACCCAGAAATTCCAAGGCAGAGAAAATTTCCTGGTAGAGGCACCAAAAGATCTGGGTTCTAATCCCAATTCCTCCGCTCTAGAGCTGCCAACCCTCCTGAGGCTGCCTCCTGGTTTATCAGATGATGGCATTGGTGGACCAACCTCTAGAGCCTGTTCCAAGACTCAGATGTCACAGCCTGGGTGTTCTTACTTCCCAGGAATTTTGGACACAATTTTTTCTTGAGCAGTTACATCTCCCACTCCAAAATCCGGAGTCTTCCAAAGCTTTGACTATAGGGCTGCAAAGGAAGATCTTTGATGTGATGTAACTGATCTCTTATTCTTTATTAAGTTCTAGACATTTTTAAAAAGTGATTGCACTGAGTAAGGATGCATTTCAATGCAGGACACGTGTCAGATCTCTATTAATATGAGGTTTTATTATTCAGTGAACTGGGAAAAGCCAATAGCTGATTCATTCTAGCTAATAACTCTACTGAAATAATCAGGAATTTAAAATAACAAACTCTTAAATAAATATGGCTCAGCATCTCTCAGTTTGTGTTCTCAGAACAATTAGGAATTCTGGGAGAGGGGGAGGGGGAGGTGCGTGGGTAGGGAAGTAGAGGGAGAGATGGATCCATCAGTGGTCCAGTACATTCAGGAAAGATTGGGTTATGTCAAGTGTAACAGGTTTCTTTACTATAGGACTTTTTAGGACTTAAATATGCTTGAATGCATGGAGAATAACCAAGGGAATATGGAGTCTGTATTCTAAGCTATCCTGGACATGACTACCTTGACAAGGCACACAAATTCACATCCAAAGGATTTAATTTTCCATAGAACACAGTTTGAACAATACTGTTCTAGCTCCTTCTCTCAGTTCCCAAAGAGCAGTTTTCTTAAGGCACCATTATGGATCTTTCAATCATCATCCCTGATTGTTCTGGTCATTGTGGAGATTATCTTGAGCTGAGTTTTTTTTTTTTTTAAAAAAACCTATAACCATCATGACATTTTATATGATACGTTTTATAAATTCTTCCACTTGAAGGGTGATTTTTATTTTCTCAAGTGCATATTTATCAACTGAGTGCTATCCTGGTCTCACACTATTCCAGTGTTCTTAGCTCTGTGTTTAATTTCTGTCAATCTGTGTGATCTTGGATGAATCATTTCTTTAAGTAGTGTTATGTGACATAGGGAGGGGTATCTCCCTTAGGCAAGGGGCAACTCAGAATCACAGGATTTGGATAAGTTAGAGGAAAGGTAAACAACTCGGAGTGAGAGGAGAAAGCACGGAATCTTGGCATGGAGAGGAGCTGGGCATGAGGCAGAGGAATCTGAGCTCTCCATTGCCGAGGCCGCCTCTTCTAAGATGGGGAAGGTTAAGTTCAGGATCAGCAGAAGACCGTTCTTCATGGGGAAGAGTAGGGATCGAAATTCAGAGGAAAATCTTGGACCTGGGCCTGGGCTACCTGTCACCTGGGATTACAGGAGGTTGGCTCAGGCAGGAGATGTGTTGCATCTGCAGATCTGTGGGCTGAGGAGCTCGGAGAAGGAGTGGTTCCTAGCATGTGGACCAGATAAAGTCTTTGGAAGCACTGGGTTTGAGGGGCATGTGGGTGGGTATTTATTTCTATCTGGCTCATCACCTGGTAGGAATATTTCTTTATAGATACATCAGTCATTACTAGGAATGGCCCAAGTCTGGCTAAAGTAGAGTAACGCTGCTATTAATGTGATACACTTAACAATAGCATACATTTGTTATCAAAAGCATCTTTATCAAAAGTCTTGGGATGTCTCAAGTGGAAGAAAAAGGAGGTTTCTAGGGATAATTATTAAAAACCAAATCGTTCTTTGCCCTCTCCCCTGCTCCAGCCCATCTCCCTGTCCTGTTGTCTCCAACCTGCCTTTGGCCATAAAGTCACCTCCTACTTTTCTCATTCATTTCTATGCTGTTTCCTAGACATCTTTGCTTGGTTTTGTGTCATTTTTGCTGTTGTCCAGATTTTTTGATTGATCTTAGCCCCAAAATAACCAGATTCTCTGATTTGGACTTCTGAGGCCCCACCATCTCTTTTATTTTTCTTCTGTATCTGAAGACTGGGTAGGAGCTGAGCACAGAGGCACAAGATGGGCAAGGTGGAAATGACCCTGACTTCAGGAACAGACCCTCTGGCTCTTGTTTCGGGGACTCGAGTCATGGAATATGGCCCAGAGGACTGTACCTCTGAACTCTAGTCTTTTTGCTCACCTAGATTCAGCCAGTTTGTCCTCCCCTTCCTTCCTTCCTTATTTCACTCCTGACTGTGCTCTGGATCATCTGCCTTGGGCATCTGCCATTTCTGTTCCTCCCCTTCTCCTGCTCCCACTGACCTCACCCTTTCTGCAGGCTGACTCTGTTCTGCTCTGGTCAGCTCCTCTCTCCCACAGTCCATGGCTCAGTCAGGCCTCTGCTAATCCCATCTGCTCCCTGCGTGATGGGTGGGTGGGTCTGCCTCCTGGTTGAGGGCAGTGGGGAATGGTCTGCTCAAGGGGAGGCTCATCATGTTTTCTGATCCACTACAAAGAGCAGCACAGCAATCAATGGACTGATTTTATCAGAGGAAGTCAGTTTCCAGGGTGTTCATGAATCCAGGTACAAATGTACAGAACACTTTGCTAATTGTAATTTATGAGAAAGATATCTGAATGGAGGCATCAAGATGCCTCAATTATAAAATATTTATAAGTGCATCTTATGCATATATTACATGGAATTCATGCTTAATAAATAAGACTATACAAAATACTAGGAATGTAAAAGAGAAAAACATCTGGACAAGGGATCTGGAGAGCTGATTTCCTGGGCCTCACTCTGTCTCTAACATGCTGTGTGATCTGAGGCAAGTCATTTCACCTCTCTGGGTTGCAGTTCTCCAGATACCTTTCCCCATAATGAAAAGATCTATTCAGTCCTTGTATCAAGTTGCTCCTCTTACAGGAGGAATTGACTTTAAAAATGCCAAACTGAACCATCCAACCAAACATCTTTGGAATCTTCAGAAACTAGTGATGACACCTGTATTTAAAGAGTGCCTACTATAATGATCATCATTAAAAGTTTAAGGAAGCAACAAAGAAAAGGCTGTAAGTGATCAAATGTAGGATGATTGCAGAAACCAAAAACAAAACCAATGACAGAAGAGTTGGTGCTGTGGGTGACAAGGCATTTTTATGAAAAGTAGACGTGGGCAGCTACAAGTTCCTGTGATATCAGGTTCTTGCTTTGTACTACATCTGTAATGCACTTGGGGCAACTTATTGTTTTCCATTTGAAGCTAAAGGTGTGGCCAAGAATGAAAGAAACATCCCCGCTTTCTACCCTACAGCTTGTCCTCCTGAACATTCTTTCTTTTTTTTTTTGGCAGTACTGGGGGTTGAGCCCAGAGCCTCATGCATGCCAGGCAAGCAATCTACCACTGAGCTACATCCCCAGCACATTTCTTAGATGTCACTTTTGAGCAATGCTTTATAATATGCCCCAGTTACAGTAGGCTCCAGATGTTAGTAATTGGACAGGTCATACTTCAGTGTCATTGAATGAAAGACCTAATCAATGGGTAGAAGAACATCCCTTATGAGAGTTCTGAACAGGGCTAAGTGCCTGGTTTATGCACCACATACAGTGTGGAGCTGCTGAGGGGAGAGTGTGTGATAGGAATCCCAAGATTTGCATCTTTGCATTCCTATCACGGCATGCGTGCTGTAACACAGAACAGATGAGTATTAATGTGGAACAAATAGACCCAACTGTGAATATTTGGTAAATCCTGGGAGTAGAAGAGGCTCTTGAAAGCTCAACCTGTACTGTCTCTGAGATTCCCTTGGTTTCTGACATGATTGTTTGTTTAGCAACCTTTTTAGGGAGTCTTGGAATGTGGACCAGATAAAGTGGGTATAAAGCTGACTTGCATTCCATATGTAGAACGTGATTCCTTTGTTCCCAAACTCAGCTGTTTACTCTTTGACCTATCTTGCCTTGTATGCTGTAATTCTTAATAATTTTTGAAGAATCAAAGAAAGTTGTATTGATAGAATATGAGAGACCAAGTCCAGTTATTAATTATCCCTCTTTCTTCATGGCCTCTTTCCTACCTCCTCTCACCTCTGCCAGAATTTCCTATCTGTTCAGGGAAACTGTTTGCCAAACAACTGATTAGACTTTCACAGTAAATTGCATTTTTTTGGAGATGATCCTGATAGCATTTTCACAGCTTCCATGGAAGGTTCTGAGATTATGTATCTTATCTTCAGGCCACTCAGTGTCTTTGTCTAAGCTGCTTGTTATCTCCAAGGTTTTTTGGTGTGTTTTAAATGGGTTAGGTCCTTTGAAGTTTGGAAGAAAGTTCTTCCTGGGTCTTTCTCAACTCAGTGAATACCACAATACTATCTTTCCAGACCATTAGTGATACAATCCCAGAAGCAACTGAATGATTGATTATTTATAATTAGGAAAGCTAGAAGATAAGCAAGGTGAAAATGAAGAATTGAAAGGGAACCTGGACTGTGTTCTAGTCTGCATCCTGTTTTTCTTTTCTTTTCTTTTTTTTTGGTTGGACTGGTATTGAGGTGAGCAAAGGGTGACTCATGTCATGTCCAGCTGCCAACACAATCATCCATGGATCTCTATTCACAAGCTATCACGTACTCCTGGTCTTGTTCCTAAGAAACCTGTAGCTGTTAATGTGCATGGAGACCTGGTTGATGGAGGTGGAGAAGTGTTTTTATGGAGATACTCAAGCTCATAGGTACTAGGACAAACTTGACTTTGTGGCTTGAGTTGCCAGAGAGATTGAGAGAGCTTCTTTGAATTAGCAGGGATAGCAGAGTTTGTCTGGTTTCACCCTCCCACACCTATCCCTTCTCCATCATCTCCATCAGAAGGTTATACAGAGCCTGAGATGCCCAAGGCAACAGAGTGAAGTGCTGAATGGGGCTAACACAGATGCACCTCCGCTTACATTGGGGTTACATCCCAATAAACTCACTTTAAGTTGAAAATACCATAAATTGACAATGCCTTTAATACTCCTAGCCTACCAAGCATCACAGCTTAGCAGTGCAGTACACTAATACCAAGCAGCTCCAGAGAGCATTGTACTGCATATTGCTAGACTGAGAAAATCAAAGTTAAAAATATGAAGTATGGTTTCCACTAAATGCATTACTTTTTCACCAACATAAAGTTTAAAAATAAAAAGTGGAACCATCATAAGTTGGGGGCCATTTGTAATGGATTAAGTAATTTCTCCTCTTATGTTGACCTTTATATTTACTTACCTATTGCTGAAATCCAGTTTCTTTACTTTCTTTGTAGCAACAAAAAGGAATTTTTTAAAACAATCCCTCCTTATCTTTAGTCTTCTGTTATTTTTTCTGTTTCCTATAATCTCTCAAAGTTGACCATCAGTGACCCTAAAATTCCTGTGGGCCTTGGACTCCAATTCACGCAGGTCTGGAAACTTGGGACCACTTAAAGTGACCAAGTCCTCTCTCACAAGCTCTGTGCCTACCTGGAACCGAAATTCCCCCTTTCCATTGTTTGTTCAACCCTCTTTAGGTCAAACAACTAAGCTCCCTATTGATTAGCACAGAAATAAAACAACCATTAGGCATATGTGCTCTCTCCCCTCTACTATTATTATACACCAACTTTTCTAAGCAATGTTCTTTGTTACTGCTTTTTCTGTATTCATACACTTAAAGAGCAATTGCAGAATCTATTTTTTTTACAAGTCTCACAGCTAATGCTAATCGTCAGCCTTCCTGACACTATCCTATCCAACAAAACAAACAAACAAACAAACAAACACCAAAACTCTTAGCTTGAATGGTTTGAATGGTCTTATCTTTCCTTTAATACAATTTGGAAACCTAATTTTTTTCCACTAGATATGTTGTGAGAATCTTTCCAAGTCGTTAGAATTTACTGTACCATTCATTCAATAAGCATCTATTGAGCCCCTATTGTGTGCCAGGAACTATAATAAGTGTTAGAGTTGTGTTAGAGAAAAGAATACAAACAGGGCCTAATATTAGAAGTGCATGAAATAATGCTGCAGATGTTCAGTCACAACAGCAAGTGATACAAAGGAAACACATCAGGACCACGAGAGAAAACACATGGGAGTCATCAACCTTGTCTGGTACATTAAAGGAGTTTCTCTGAACAACACAGACCATAATTTGCTCCATGATTACCCCATTTGGGGACTTCGCACTGTTTCCAATCTTTGGTTATTTTCAATAAATCTACAATCCACCCCATACCTCTGTGCATAAGTGTTATTATTTCCTTTGGGCAGATTTTTTTTTTTTTTTTTTTTTTTTTTTTTTTTTTTTTGGTATCAGGAATGCAGGAATGGACCCCAGGGACACTTAACCACTGAACCACATCCCCAACCTGTCTTTTTTTTAGTTTGAGACAGGCTCTCATTAAGTTGCTCAGGGCCTCGCTAAGTTGCTGGGGCTAGCTTTGAACTTGAGATACTCCTTCCTCAGCCTCCTGAGTTGCTGGGATTATAGGCATGTGCCACCATGCCCAGCTAGATTTTTAAAACTATAATTACTGGATCCCTCTGTGCCCAAGTGATGTTGTTGCTTACCTTAAGGTAATTCCTAAAAGTATAATTAACTGGGTCAAAAATGTTAACATTTTATGCCTCTCGACACATATTATCAAAAAACCTTCTAGAAAAATCAATACTGCATTATGAAAGCTTGTGAAGGGTTTTGGACTACCACATCACCAGTGACCTCCATGGAAATAGATTGATTTCAAGGGATCAGTTAAATTACCACTAAGAGCAAGTGACATATGTCCTGCTCATGTTCTAAACTGGTGCTATTCAAATGTAGTTCTCTAACTGGTGAAGATGTTTTAGTCTATGATAAGTAACTGAGAATTAAACATTTAAAAACTTTTATGGCAATCTGATAAAGTGATTTATGTAAAAAAATTAGATATGCATATTGTATGTGGTTTTTCATTTTGTTTTTTTCCCCTAGTAATTGATTCATTTTTTTTTAAGTAGAAGTATTTGTTCATGATGAATTGGGAGGAAAAATAAGTCCTTCCTCACAGAAAGTTTGTGCAAAACTTGTGGAACTCCTTGGTCAAATTTCCTTCTATAGGCCCCGAATGCTTCAGTGCTAAATGATGGACTTTTTCCCCTTTCTCATGGGAAATCAATGGAATCAGCAAGTTCTGGCTATAGTCTTGTGTACTTAAGTTAACTCACAAGAGATATGTGTATACCTTTCCCAGAAAGATAAAGCACACCTATTGCAACAAATGGGACATGTGTTATTTAAAGAATATCTGTGAGAAATTTCTCAGTCTGGGAATTACAATTGTTTGCTGTTTTGGTTTTGCTCTTAGACTATAGCAAGAACGTAGCCTTTGAACCTGCCTGCGATCCAACAACCTGATTAAGGGTAGATGAATGATTATTAGTTGCTAGTACTGCCAGTTATTTCTTCCCAGAGGAAGTAATAAAAATTGTCCAAAAGGAAAAAAAACAAAAATGGCCTTCCACCTCTGAAACTTTCCACCATTTGTATCCATAAAGTTTAGCTGTGGGTAATAGGCTAGTTCCTGTGTTTTCATGTCCCCAAAACAGAAACTAGAATTATTCAGATGTTTGATACCGTGAAGAAATCTCACTAGTAAAGGACTGAAACCTGTGTGGATAACATCTGAATGTAATTTAGCACCATACTAGATAGAAAATAAAAGGAGCTTCAAAACAATCTTTCGCTGGTCTGTCTCTTAATGTCCTAAGAAAGCATGAATGGAGATCAGAGGAAGGGATCAATCACAACACTGATGAGGTCCCTAATACATGAGAACCATGTTTTCCTAAAACCTCTGCCGACCACCAATTTGCTGGTCAACATAAAAATTAAGCATTCCCCTCCTTTTCTTCTCATTTTGAATGAAAAGGAAGCTAGGTCGTGGTGGGTTGAAGAGTGTAGATTCTGAAGTCAGACTCTAGAGTTCACCAGTTAGTGAGCTTGGGGTTACTTCCCTCTCAGGATCTTAGAGTTCTCATCTGTATATACGACAAAATCCACGTGAGGTCCCTAGCATACACAGTCCCAGCATACTATCGACAATGATAGCTGTTCTGGTTTTTATAATAAAGCTCATCAGAAGAGATTCTGTTACAAAGGTAGGAGGGAAACAGGAGGGAAGGAGTGGGAAGAAAAAAAGAAAGATCAAAAAGCAGTGACGCTGATGTCATAGGCTTATCCTTCCTATGGGATGTTGGAGAAGGGCATGGGATTTGTATCTGGCTCATCTGAGCTCTGGGCCTGGCTGTGCCATTTACTAAGCATGGAATCCAGACAGACAACACCACTCAGCCTCAGTAGCTCTTTTTGATGTCAATAATACCTGCCTCATGGGTTGAGTGCAAATGAGCTAATGCCCAGATAGATGCCTTGTGAGGGGTAAGAGTCATGTAGGTGTGGATGATCTTGCTCGGGACTCTTCCTTTGGTGTGGCTTTTCTTTGGCATGTGCCTGCTTGAACTGGCTCCTGGAGGACGTGGGTCCTTCCTGAGGTCTGTGCTTCAGGGCTGGGACTTTCCCCTTCTTCTGGGCTTCTGTGCTACAATTGTTCATTTAGATAAAATGGATAGACCCCAACTACCTGATAGGAAAGAAGAGCTTTTGTGGGGTTTATCAGTATGTGTATTTTCTGAATTGCTTCATTATAACTATGTGCCTGTTGATAAGGAAAAGCTTGGTCCTGGGCCCTTCTGCATTTGGTTTAAAAGTGTAACCTCTTTTGGAAATAAAAATCTGAAGACCTGTAAGATAAGTTTCTTTTCAAAGAGAGGAGAAAATAAAAGGAACATTCATAGAAACATAAATAAGCTGAAAAGCCAGAGGCCAAGAATTCTAATCCTGTCTCTGCCTCCACTTGTTTATGTGATATTGGGCAAGTAACTTAATCATTTGGTGGCTTCATTTCCTCGTCCATAAAATGAGTTGTGACAGCAGTAACCAACCTTATTAATATCTACCTTATATGTATATATTTCAGCAACATACGCTTCTAGGACTCCCTGGTATGGGGTAGGCTGGAAACAACTTAATATTTCAATTTGACTGGCTATAGCCTCCACACTTTGTTTTTTTCTCCATAAATTTTCTCAATTCTCTTTCTGGTAGCTGCTCACTAATGCTAATCTACTAACTGAAAATATCTGTTTATTCTTCTAAGGGGCATTCTATTTCTACATTCAAAATAAATGTCCAGGGCTGGGGATGTGGCTCAGTGGTGAAGTGCACCTGGGTTCAATCCCTGGTACCAAAGTAAAAACAAAAACAAAAACAAAATGTTCAGAGTGAATCCACAGGAAAGGACTCAGGAAGCTCTAAGGAAACATGGAGACAGGAAGTGGTGTGGTGACTCCAGGACTTCTGAAATGGGTGTCAGCGGGGAGCAGCAGTGAGCAATGTGGCTTCTGACACCCACACTCTGACAGACACCTTGCAAGCCTTCCTGGAAGACACATGAAGCCATTGCCCACAAGTCTTCTACCCATCAATATTAAAATATGGCCGTCATTTTTTAAAGTTTTTAATAAAGAACAATTATGTTAATCTCTGCTCCAAGCAGAAATAATAATAATAAATAATAATAATAATAATTTTTACTGATAGTGAAGGGATATTTGTAAACCCTTCAGAAGAAACAATAGCAGAGGAGAGAGAATAAATTTTGGGGGAGATAGAAAACAGATGAAGAGGTCCCTAATGAGCAGAACATGTGCAGAAGCCTGCTGACTAGTGCTGCAGAACTTCCGGAAGGCTGGAGATTTGTAGTCGGGCATTCCTGAAAGCAGCTGTGGGAACAACTGAGGACAGGAGAACTGGGGTAGCAGAAAACCAGCCTCCTTATCCTGAGCTACAAGATAGCTGGCTTGCATCACAGCCAAAGGTGAGTTTCCCCCCTCAAGAGGTGACATCCCAGGGGCTCAGGGCAGGAAAGAGTAGAAACCTAGACCAAGCTCAGAGTGGGAGTGAGCTGGTGGGACTATAAACAGGAAGGGAGAACTGCTGCTGAATGCTAAGGTCTCCTGCCCACCTGGCCCCAGGATGCCACCAGTCATACACCCAAAGCAGGAGGCTCTGGGGACACAGGGAAGCCGAGAGGAAATGATCTGCAAAAACTGAAATGCAAGGGTTCAACAAAAAAGCTGGATCCAAGCAAGATAAGCAAATGATGAAATATACCTGCCATGCAGCTCAGCCTCTGCCACACACAGAGCTTCTAACCAGCCAGGAACCACGGCAAATTAAAAGGATGACTCAATACCAAGAGAGAAACCAAAATAAACAAGGAAAGGTCCTAAAGGAAAAAAAAAAGCCAGTGTAGGGAGCAAAAAGAAAAAGGCAGAGTAATGTAATTAATTTTCTTAGCAAATTAACACAGGTATTATGTCATGAGGCAAAAAGTACTTTTAGGTCCACCAGAGCGGTTGTTTGCTTAGTTAAAAATTTAAAAGCAATTGAAAAATCTCTTTAAAATAAGTTTATTAAACCATAACTGATGGGCAGTAAGCTGTGCATATTTAAAATGTACAATTGATGAGTTTTGGCATTTGCGTTCATGAAACCATAATGACAATCAGGAAATGTCCATTTCTATCCGTCTCAAAGCATCCTCACACCCCTTTGTAATTGCATCGCTCTCTCTACCTCCAGATAACCATGATTTGTCTTCTGAAACTACAAATTCATTTGAACTTTACAGAACTTTATATACACGGAATCATATTAAGTACTCTTTTAATCTGATTATTTTTACTGAGCATGATGATTTGGGCAGTCATCCTGGTGTTGTACATATCAGTAGTTTGTTCTTTTTTATTGCTGCATCTTACTCCACTGCATGGACATACCACAATTGATTTACCTATTCACATGTTACTAAGCATTTGAGTTGTTTCTCATTTTGGGCAATTACAAAAAATTGCAATGAATGTGTATAAAATTTCATGTAAACATAACTTTTTATTTCTTGGTAAGAAATACCTAAGAATGGAATGGCTAGTCAGTGTAGGCATATACTGAACTTTTTAAGAAATGATCAAACTCTTTTCCAAAGTGGTGGTACCATTTTATACACTGCCATTCTACCAGCAGATATGAGTTACAATTTCTCCACATCACCAGTACTAACAATAATCAGTCTTTTTAATTTTAGTCATTCTGATGAGTGTATAAAACTTTGTTGTAGTTTTAATTTCTATTTTCCTGATGAGTGGTGATGTGGGACATTTTCCCACATGCTCACTGAACATTTGTATGTCATATTTTGTAAAATGTTCTAATCTCTTATTCATTTTAAAAAGTGCGTTGCTTGTCTTCTTGTTGATTTAGAAGGATTCTTATATATTCTAAATATAAGTTGTTTATATGGATTGTGAATATTTTCTTGTATTTGCATATTTAAAATTGTGTTTTTGAAGGACAAAACCTTGATTCCTTGATTGGGAAGCTTTTCAATTTCTTTCTTTTCTAATTTATGCCTTTTTAGAATCCTAAGAAAGTTTTGCCAAGATCACAAAGATTTTAAGATAAGTGTGTGTGTATGTGTGTGTGACTCTGTGTGTGTGTGTGTGTGTGTGTGTGTGTGTATGTACGTGCTCAATACTGGGAATCAAACTCAGGGGTATTCTACCACTGAGCTATATCCACGTCCCTTTTTATTTTGATACGGGGTCTTGCTAAGTTGCTGAGACTGGCTTCAAACTTGCCATCCTCCTGCCTCAGCCTCCTGAGTTGCTGGAATTACAGGTGTGTGTCACTGTGTCCAGCTTTCCCATATATTTTTTAAAGAAATTTTTATCATTTTAGGGGTTACATTTAGGTCTAGGATCTAATATTTTGAGTTAGCACTTATGTGTGCTGGGACATGAGGATTGATATTTATTTATTTTTTTCTGTACAAATACATAGTTGATCTGGGATCATTTGTTGAAAATACTATTCTTTCTCCCTAGAATCATTGTGGCACATTTGTCACAAAATTAATTGATCATCTGTAGGTTCATTTCTGGATTCCCTTTATCTTTTTGCCAGTACAAAACTGCTGCTACCATCACAGTAGCTTTATAGTCAGCCTCTGTGTGTGCATGTGTGTGGAGGGGTGCCGGGGATCAAATCCAGGGCCTCCCACATACTAGATAAGCTTTCTGCCCCTGAGCTACACCACCAGCCCTATTGTAAGTCTTAAGAGTAAGCTAAGCACTCCCAACTTATTTCTTTTCTAAAATCACTTTGGTTATTCTAAATTCTTTGCTATTCTGTATAAATTTTATAAGAAGTGTTCCAATTTCTATAAAATAGTTGGGTTTTGATAGAGATTGCTTTGAAACTAAAAATCAATTTGGGGATAATTGCTTTCATAGCAATATAGTCTTCCAGTCCATGAATGACATTCATCTTTCTATTTTAGGTTTCTTTAATTTTTGTCATCAAAAACTAACCACTTTCAGCATAAATATCTTAGAAATATTTTGGTAAATTTATTCCTATTTTATGTTTTCTTTGAGGTGCTACTAAAATTTGAACTTTTTAGTTTTCTTTTTCAAATCATTTGATATGTATATATAAAACTTTTTGTATCAACATTGCACCTTGAGTGCTTGTTCAGTTCTCTTATTGGTTCTCATAGCATTTTGTAGATTCTCTGAGATTTTCTATGTAACCATCATATCAGAATTAGGGCTGTCTTTTTCTTTTATAATGATCCCCTTTCCCCCATCTTTTTCATTTTTGGCTTTATTTCCAGCACTTCTAATGCAATGTTAGATAGAAGTAAAAGGGAGTATTCTTGTTTTGTTCTCAAACCTAGGGGAACAATTCAGTCTTTTGTCATTAAGCATGAGATTAGCTGTAGGACTTTTTGTATGAGATCATTATGAGTTCCAGGAAATTCTCTACAATTCTCAGTTCACTGTGACTTTTTTTCCTTTCTTTTCTTGCTTAGGTGATGAATTTTGCAAATGCTTTTTTTTTGCATCCATTGAAATAATCATGTGCTTTTTCTCCTTTATTAATATGTGAAGTACAGTCACTGATTTTTTTTATTGTTAAACTGAACTTGAATTTCTGGGATAAAATCTACTTGGTCAGGATAGCCGTTTTTAAAAATCATCATTGGTTTTAATTTGCTAATATTTTGTTAAGAATATTTTTGTCTAGGGCTAGGGAGGTAGCTCAGTGGTGGAATATTTGCCTACCTAGCTTTGCACAAAGCCCTAGATTCAATCCCCAGTACCACCAACACAACGGCATAAAGGAAGAAAGAAAGAAAAATAATAATAATAAAGGATTTTTTTGTCTATGCTGTAATATTTAATTTTTTTCCGTATGTCTTTGTCAGGTTTGGTATTAGGGTTATGCTAAACCCATAAAATGAGTTGTATAGTGTTCTTTCTTCCTCATATATTCTGAAAATGTGTGTATGATTGGTGTCATTTCTTCTATGAATGTCTGGTTGAATTCACCACTGAAATCATATCTATACTCAGTTTTGTTTGGGGAAAGATTTTTGATAGCAATTCAGTTTTTTATAGATACAGAGCTATTTAGATATCCTGTTTCTTCTTGTATCAATTTTGGTAAATTGTATTTTCCCAGCGTTCACTTAAATAGTTGGGTTTGTTGAATAAAGTTTTCATCTTATTCTTTTTAAGCTTTAAATGTCTACTGGATTTGTGTTGGTGATAACCCCTTTTTTATTCCTCATATTGGTAGTTTATGTATTTTTCTCTTCCTTTTTTTCTATCCATCTAGCTGGTTTGTCAATTTTGTTGATTTTTTTTTTTAAATCAACATTTAGCTTTGAGATCTCTCTCTTTAATCTATGGAGTATTTATTTTGGTAAACTCTGCTCTTGTTTTTAATTATTCTCTGATTTTTAATTTTTTTCCTTTTTATAATTTTAAAGCACTTTAACTGAACTCCACAAATTATGGTACACTGCTTTTTATATTCATTATGTTCAAAATCTTTCCTAGTTTCCCTTGTGATTTTTGTCTTTGGCTAAGAAATTATTTAAGAAGTCATTGTTTACTTTTCAGATGTTTGGGGATTTACCTAGTTATTGTTATTGATTTATCATTCAATTTTGCTATATATTTCAATTCCTTAAAAGTCATGGACTGTTCTGCTATGCATGCTTAGACAGCATATACCCTATCTTTCAATGCACCATGTATACTTAAAGAGAAGCCTTCTCTGCAGTTGTTGGACTTTGTGTTCTATAAATGTCAATTAGACAGTGATTGATGGAGCTGTTCATATCTTCTACATTTATGCAAATGTTTCATCAAATTGTTCCAAATTGTTTACTGGCAGGGCACTAAACTCTCCTGGTATAACTGGGGAATTATCTATTTCTCCCCTTAATTCTATAGTTTTGTTTTTCTTCATGTATTTCTCTGCCTTGTTATAGTTGTTATGTCTTCCTGGTGAATGGATTGTTTTTATCATCATAAAAAATGTTCTGTGCCATTTTAAAGAGATACTCCAGTGCTCTTTAAGAAGACATGGGAAGTGAAATTTAAATCTATATACATGTAAAAAATTTATTTGAAGATAAATTTGAAGAAATCTCTCAGCAAGTAGAACAATATCAACAAAACAACAGTGAGAGAAAATGTTAGAAAAATGGTAAGAACTTGAGAGGATTGCTTGAGGAGTTCCAGCATTCAAATAAGAGTTAACAAAAGAAAGAAGAACAAATAATATGTCAAGGAGGAAATTATCCAAGAAATAAAAGAATATTTCCCATAAGTGAAGGACAAAGTTTACCAGACTCCAGGGGTCCCCGAGGACCAGCACAATGAAGGGTAGGAGCTATACCAAGACTCAACGTTGTAAGATTTCAGAGAGGCCATCCTTGGGACCCCTTTCCTTTTGCTTAATTTCTGCCATGAGAGAAATACTTGTTGAGGGAGAGCAAACAGAGTCCTTCCCTCTCAGTTGCAAGGTCCTATCCCCAGCTTGCCTGAACTTAACGCCACAGCTGAAGCATGGTGTCAGGAATCCTGAGCAGCTCCTATTCCCCTTACCCAGGTTTCTGGGTCGTGTGAATCTTTGAAATGCTCCTGGTACTCAAGCACCGAGGCGCCAGGAGTCTTTGTTTAACCACTTTAGCAAGTTAATCCCCAAGGCTGTGCTTTAAGTCTGTTACCAGATTTAATTGAGGATAATGTGTATGCTTCCTTAGGAGAACATGTGCCCCCACATGTGATAAAACCTAATGGTTACCCTTGGAACACTCATTCGTTGATACCCTTGAGCAGTTTGGGAAATAATTTTTGAATGAGGTATAATGAGTGCAGTTATTTTGGAGGTCATCCAAATGAGGGTACAAAGACCAACAGGAAAGGCACTGGGAAAGAAGTGAGGGCCTGAGTCTATGCCCTACTCAGGATGATCATTTACAGCTGTAGTTTCCTAGGGCCGGATCAGCCTTGGAGACAATCAGGACTTGGCCTTAAATCACGTTTGTAGGTGGCTCTCAGCCCCCTCTTAGTCTTACTTTTGTTCTAAGTCATACCCCATCTCATTTTCAAAGGCTCCCAGTAAAGGCTGATCCTCACCCAGGCGGTCGTCAGTTTCTGAGGCACTTTCCCAATAATTCCACGTGACCACTGCCCCTCTGCTTCCCAGCTGACTTTGAACCTGGTGACAGTGATGCTCCAAGTCTCACAGCTTCTGATCAACCTAGGATGGTGTGGCCAGTAAGAGAGCACACCTCTTTATGCTTCCCAGAGGTAGTCCTGTCCTTCCTGTTTGACACACCCTGCATTGAGGACATTTGAACAGGTTGAAACAGTACTCCTTTCATTTGAAGACACTACGTGGAGTCTCTTAAAAAACCTTTCTTGCTGTACTGGACTAAGCCCTGGGTTAGGGCACAGGCTTTGGGCTCATTCTCAGAATTTTCAGCCTTCCTATGGCAACATTCCTCTTCTTCCTCTTTTCCTTCAATCCCAAGCTCACACATCTGAGGTTCGAACATCTTCGTTTCCTACTTGCTTCTAAGGACTGATAGTCATGTTCTTAGGGCTAGTTTTGATGCTTTCTTTACCTTTTCATCCTAAGAAGTCTTACAGTCTTATTCAATTTCTCTTGACATAGAACTACCCCAGAGTTCTCAAAGGGATGGTTCAAATGGAGGCATCCCTTGGAATTCTTTGTTCGTTTTGGTACTGGGGATTGAACCCAGTGCTTAACCACTGAGCCACATCTCCAGTCCTTTTTATTTTTTATTTTGAGACAGGGTCTCACTTAGTTGTTTAGGGCCTCACTAAGTTGCTGAAGCTGGCTTTGAATTTAATGATCCTCCTGCCTCAGCCTCTGGAGTCACTGGGATTATAGGTACGAACCACTATGGGAGTTCTTATTATCATAGTTAACATTAATTGAGCCCCTGCTATGCACTGAACATGTCACTTACATGATCTCATTTAATACTCACCCAAACTCTGAACTCCCCCTTTGACAGATGAGAAAACATAGGTTAGAGAACCTAAGTAACTTTTCCTAAATTTACAGATAAAAATAGGCAATCAGGGAGTTGAATTCACATCTCTCTTCATCACTGTACCATTTGGTCTCCCAGGGGAAAGACCTGGAATACTGGCTTCCTTGCTGCCCCAGGAGGGCTCAGGGCAAAAAACTATGAGCAGCTCCACTTTCAGGCCTGTATTTTAACAGTGTGGACACACTTAAATTTCATCCCAATTCAGGAAAATGCTGGGTTGCTTACTTTTCCTCCTTATTGTGATTAGCACAGTGAGGACAGAGAGGGGAGTTCAAGATTGTGTCTGTCCTTAGAACTCTGAGGGGCAAGATGTGCACACAAAGCCGTTCAGTACTGTCTGATGACTTTTCATGATGCTTAGATAACAGAGAAGAGGGTAAAGTGGTGACAAAGGCAACAGGAAACTACAGTGACCACTGAGGACTGGAAGGAAAGAATTCTAAGCAGCACATCTCAACTACGGAAATCAGCACAGCTAGAGTGGCTAGGGGATTGTTAATGTTGGGCTTGACCATGTCTTTGGGCTGGTAAGATTTTGTTTTGCAGAAAGAAAGAGGGAGGATGTTCCAGGTAGGAGAAAGCATGACATGGCAAGCAGAGGAGTGAATGAATGTGGCCACTTGGGCAGGCCTTGAAATGGGCCAGACTAGAATGTGGGAATGGGGCTCACACGGGGGAAGGGTGCAGGATAAGTTTGAGAAGGATCTTGAGAGTTATATTCAAAAGTTTGGAATTCAGTGTGAAGGCAACGGGAACCACAGAAAGTGTTTGGACATGGGAGAGACGGGCACACAAATATTAAATGCAATGCTTTTTTCATAGAATGGCTCATTTTGCCATATCAAATGACTGTCAATAGTGACAATCTGCTAACGGTGAACTACAGAATTAGGTTCCATTATCTTTTTAGCAATAGAGCCACCTTCTTCCTGTCCAGATTTTACCCTGGACTGAAGGAAAATCTATGTAGAGAGTGAGAGATTTCTCCCTGGCTCAGAGTCAAGGGAGCCAGATAACCTTAATAACAGAGTCATCAGTTATGATAATCCCCACTTCCAAGATAAGAACATACCTGCTAAGACAGTGACAGGACTTGTTTCAGCCAGCCTGAACTTGCTCTCTCTCTCTCTTAAATAATGACAGACACTCACCCACAGACTTTTGTTTCCCCTTTTCCTAGATTCAAGGCAGACTACATTTTCCACCGTTCCCTCAGCCAGGAGGCTATGCAGTTGATGTGGTTATGAACTGATTGACATAAATAGCATTCAGCCCTGAAGGATGCAAATGGGTTACCCAGGTCCTTGACTGGATATCAGAAATACCTTATTTGCTTGTTTCATTTGGGTGAAGGAGCTGTTCAAGCTGGATTTCGCCCATTCTGAAATAATAACACCCTTTCAGAGAATGTTGTTATCCCCAGGGTCTAAGAGAAATGTAGCTACTTTGGATCTTGTGGCTTTCTGAGCTTCTTTAGGGAGAGCATGAATCATTATGATGCTGTTAGTATACTGCATGATTTCTCTGTCCTTTAAATCTATGAGTGGCATGAGAAAATCTGTTTTTCCCTCATATTACATTGTAATATCCATATGTCATACTTGATATAGGTATGTATATTGGCATACACCAACATTGCTACCAACATTAAAAAACTCCTATTGACAGATTTTGCAGCTCATCATAGAAGAAAATAGGTAATAGCTCAAAATGTTTTCTTTCAGACTTTTGGCCAAAATATCCTAGAAGCTACAAAAAAGAATTTTAAAAAGAAAAATAATAGACTGTAAATTTAAGATAGAGAAAGGCCATATGTGGAGGTCCACAGGAATGCTACTAATGTAATAGTCAGTGGGATGCACCAAGGAGCATATTCTTAAAATTACATGCCACATGCCCCACACACTCAACCAGTCAAGCCCAGCTGGTGCCAACAGATAATATAAAGCTAATGTACCTTGCTCCCATCATTTGTATCCTACTATTTCAGAACCTTGAGGCTACACTGGCCAGAAAAGCAAATGGCACGACAAAGAAGAAACTATCTTCTAAGCTAACCAGAACTAAATCCAGAGCCAAGCCCCTCACCCAACACCTCAATTTCTCCTTTTTCACATCTATTCATGGACCACAGCCTCTAGACTATAGCTGGGCAGGAGATGGATGGAGCAAAGCAGAGGTATGTTGCAGCCTAGAATGACTGTCTAATACAGAGCACCATGATAGGGAGCCAGTCAAGAAGGTTAAGAGCAATGCATGCTGGGAGGACACCTAATTTTTTTTTAAATTTTTTATTTTAGTTCATTGTACACAAATGGAGTACAACTATCATTTTTCTGGTTGTACACAAAGTAGAATCATACAATTTGTATATTTATACATACACATAGGGTATTGTCTATTATCAAGAATACAAGCAACAATAGGTGTTGGCGAGGACGTGGGGAAAAAGGTACACTCATATATTGCTGGTGGGGTTGCAAATTGGTGCAGTCACTCTGGAAAGCAGTATGGATTTCCTTCGAAAACTAGGAATGGATCCACCATTTGACCCCGCTATCCACTCCTTGGCGTATACCCAAAGAACTTAAAAATCTGCATACTACAGTGAGGCAGTCACATCAATGTTTATAGCAGCCCAATTCACTATTAGCTAGATTGTGGAACCAACCTAGATGCCCTTCAATAGATGAATGGATAAAGAAACTGTGGTATATATACACAATGGAATATTATTCAGCCATAAAGAATAATAAAATTATGACATTTTCAGGTAAATGGATGGAATTGGAGAAGATCATGTTAAGTAAAATAAGCCAATCCCATAAAACCAAAGGCCAAATGATTTTTCTTATAAGTGATTGATGACACATAGCAGAGGTGGGAAGAAGCACAGGAAGAATGGAGAAGGGATGGATTGTATAGAGCAAAATGAGGGGTGGGGAGGGAGTGGGAAGGAAAGATAATAGAATGAGACAAACATCTATACCCTGATCTTTTATATATTACTCTATGAAATAGGATAGTGGATTGTGTTTCTGTCTCTCTCTTACAAATAATGTAGCTAGAACAGAAAAAATCCAAACCTAATGCCCAGATACCTGAGCTAGGAAAACATCTGGAAGACCCTGGAAACTGAAATAGGGAGATGTTCATCAGTTTACCTTGTAATTCTGTTTTTTTCTTTTTTCTTTTGTTTTCTTTTCTTTTTTTTTTTTTTTTCACTCAAAGAAAAGTAAGGGAGCATGAAGACTCTTCTCCACCACTGTCTGTTGATGAGTGCCAGTCCTGAACATATTGTTTCCTTTTCTATTATGAGTAGGTAGGAGAATGCCCACAGGGGACCTAGGAAAAAAATATTACAAGGTAAGGGAAAGGAAGGCTTTCCATTAAAACTTGAAGCTAGACATCTTTTGAAAATAAATTTCTTGAGTCAAGGGGATGTTTTAGCTGATGTAGTTTTTGGTATCCTCAAGATTAGTGGGCAGGCTTAGTCCCTCTTAGGAGTGAGAAGTCATCAGGAGAAAGCAGGTTAGGATGAAGGCATATTTGCAAAAATTCAAACAGAAATAAGGGCAAATTTACCAACAGTACAATAGCAGAATTAAAACCAGTATTAAAGACATAAAGACAGAGAAGAAAAACAAAGAAAGGAGCAAAAGAAATATTGAGTGAGAAGATAGAAAACAGAGCTAATCTAGGAATTATGTTTATTCCCAATAAATAAATTAAACAAAATATCAGAAACAATGGTCAAATATGTGGCAGGAGACCACTGTCCTGAGTGAAGAAGATCTGGGATTAAATTATCAGACTCGTACAGAGACATAACTTATAAAATGCTTTGAGATTGTAAGACATTTGGATTCTGCTTGAATCCTTCAGGGATTCAGACAGAAATGAGCAGTTTACTGACAGGGACACTGGGCTCAGGCTTCTCAACCTTTAAGGCTAAACCCCATTCATGGAAACAAGATTGTATTTGAAGAATTCTGTATTCACAAAGCATGATGCTTATGTACAAATGCTGTAGGAATACATTTTCAGATTTATAAGAAGGTGGAAAATGCATCCCATCTGGTTCCTCCTGAGAAAAAGTACTTGACTTTGCTGTCCAAAAGATCAACAGTGGCATTGGCACGGGGACATGCATGCATATACATACACACACCCCAAGAAAAAAAGTAGCAAAATTATTTACAGTGAACACTGGAGTCTATTAAAATATAAAATAAATAATTCTCTTGCATATTATCAAACTGCATGCTAAAACTAATATATGTTATTGGAAAAAAGATTTATTAGGTCTGAAAATTTTAAATTAGATACACAGAGACTGATTAATGAAGAGAAAGAAGTATATTCCAAGTTCTCCACAATGAGTGGGTGTTTTTCTTCTATAACTTGAGGATAATATGAAATGTTTTCATTTACCATGATATAATGTTTTCTCTGAGTGGTTTTAGTTGAAAACCTCCAAAAGAATGTTTTTCAATCTAGCTTATCTCTAACACTGAAATTATTACGGAATCAGATGGGAAATGTATCTGACTTCATTGGCAGTGAAAGAAATCCTAATAAGCTGAGGCTTTCAGAAAACTACAGAAAGAGACAATGCATACAAATATTTTACTTCTTCCTTGTTCAATTTTTTTATTCCAAGTAAGAAAAATGCTGGCAATGGTGAAAGTGAGGAGCAGTCAGTGGAAACTCAAAGTAGGGTGACTGGTAAGGTACCTTTTCTCATTTGATATATTGGTTGATAATTACTTTATTACTTATGAGTTTACTTAGGAATTCATGAATTGCAATTGAGCCAATGGAAGAATTTTGAAGTAGAATTTCTTTCTCTATGGTCTTAGCCTCTGTTGAAGCTATGGTTTGAAGTGGGAGGGAAGAGAAATCTCATGAATTATTACATGTGTTATATTTCATAGAATGGGTGTGGTGTGTGGTGAGGGTGTGTGGTGAGAAACTGGAAATTGTGCCTATGATGAGCATAAGAAATAATTATGAATGCTACAAATTATTAAAACTTTAGTCTAAATCAGTCTTTTTCCCTCCTTTACAGTGATATGATGATATGATGTTTATTTTTGCTGAATTTATATCTGTACTTACCTCTGTTGTTAAAAGAAATTTTCTGAAAGAGATTTGGAGAAAACTCATAATATTGTGGTGCAAATATTTGATTACTGGGGAAAATCTTGCTGCCATCTAATTTTTAATAAAATCAGAAGACCAGGTCTTGGCTAGTAGCCCCTGTCCCTGTCCTGTCACCCTCCGAAAATGCTAGTTAATTTTGTCATTAATTGCTGACAGCTCATCTGTAATTTCCCATAATGAATATTTTCAGTGTTTAAGATGATGGATGTAGTGAGAGTAGCTTAGAAAGGCTCATACAGGGCCATGAATTCTCCCACACCATTCATCATTGTGCTTTTAAGTGTTTGTACAGCATTTGTTTGCTCATTTTCCAAACAGTGCAACTCTTGCAGGGTAAGAATTTTAAGAGATGTAGAACATCTGCATGTATAAATGACCAACCAACAATACTGATAACTCAGAGTAGACCCAACACTCTGCTGGTTGTCCAGGAAACATGGAATAAATATGCAGTTTATTCTCTCAATGAAGTGGAAAGCTGGTTAGGGAGACCACAGTAACACACACAAAAACAAATAGCAAATCAAGTGTTAATCTGAACTGTATTGTCTTCCCTGTGTTTGTTTCTCCATCTGTAAACAGAAATAATAAAACTACCTATTCCAACATGGCCTGACTCATCATTAGTGTTATGTGCATTATTATTAATTTGTAAATGTAATAGGAGGTAAGAGAAAGAAGTGATTAGTGTGTGCTGTAGCAGTGGAGAAGTTTAATTACAGAACTGAGACGTGAGCTGGGCCTTTGGTGATGAGTTAAGTATAGATATTTGGAGACCTGAGCCATAGGGAGGTCACCTGAGGTGGAGAGCATGGTGTGGTAGAGGTGTGTGGGTTCTGCCTCCCTGGTTAAGATAACAGTCTGACTGGTTCAGTGGGTGAATTGTCCTTTGTGGGAAAGAAAATTGAATAGAGAGGGTGGGGTGAGATTATGGAGGCTTTACTAGTCAGGCAAAGGAGTTTGGATTTTGATATAATCAACAATGAATTGTCTATATGTGAGTTGTAAATGGTGATATGACAAAGCCAAGTCTGGTAGTGGGACACAGGATGGTGGGAAGGAGTGTTCATGGAAGCTAAGAGACCAGACAGTAGGCTCTGGCAACAGCCCCATAGAGGTTTGGCTGGCAGAATGGAGAATAAGCAATGGAGCCAAGGACCTAAGAAAGAACTCGTGAGCCCTGGGAAAGGCTGCAATGGAAGACAGCACTTCACATCTGGGGTCTAGTACCAGCCACATTTGCACTGGACTTACATGTATATTGATGTCTAATAACCAATAAGGTTGCTGAAAATCTGAGACCTATGGGGACCCTAAATATATGGTCAGGTAAAGAAAAAGACCAATAATTGAGAAAATATAAAAACGAGGTGTCCTTTCTGCTGGTCTTTTAACTATTTCTATTGTGTATGTATGTCTGCGGTAGAGAAAATTACCAAGTACTTGTTTAAAAATCCAGGACTGTAAAATTCCATTTGCCTATGTGTGTCCTCCACTGGTCCATGTAGTGCTTGAGGATGGGGTTGGCATCATATTTACACAAAGTAACTGTGTCATTGGAGTCTGTCTGATGTCCACCTGGGTTAAAATCCTCTAGCTGTTGGCCTGAGTGAGTTGCTGAATCTGTTTTCGTTTCCTTGTGGGTAAAATATAAAAATAATAGTATCTGGAATACTATTTTTTTGTGAGGGGAGTTACTGGGGATTGAACCCAGGAGTGCTTAACCACTGAACCACATCCACAGCCCTTTTTTTTTTTTTCTTATTTTCAGAGACAGGGTCTCTGAGTTGCTTAGAGCCTTGTTAAGTTGCTGAGGCTGGCTTTGAACTTACAATCCTTCTGCCTCAGCCTCCCAAGCCACTAGGATTACAAGTGTGTGCCACTGTGCCCTCCGGAATACTGTTATTATAGTATTGCATTTTGATATCATGGTATCACGATGTGAGGCTTAAAGCTAATAAATACTAAGAGCTTACAAAAGTGCCTGGGAAGAAGTCATGGTAGTGGTGGTGGATCATGGTGTGGTGGAGAAGGTAGGAGAAACTCACTTTTCCTCAGTGAATACAAACTCTTATGAGCCATTGTTCAGTAAACAGGTCTCTACTTAGTAGGTTAAATACATAGTCATCAAGGGTGATTCCTGTGAAGGCTCATGTACAATACAGAAGGTCAAGAGCAAGTATTTTGGGAGTGTCTTTTAAGGCCTGAATCCTAGGTTTTAAGGAGTGTCTCCTTGGTTTGCCATTCACACAGTAGGTAATCATTCCACTAAAACAATGCTACATGGTTTATATTCTTAAAGACACAACCCTAAAGAGTGAAAGCTATTTGCAAAAGCATAAGTGACACAGATGTCTCACATGAGTTAGTCACCTCGGGTGCAGTTTGAGCTTCCTTAGATCATGCTTACTTTTATTAGTTTTTAGACTGCAGGAAAGGTGGCTTCTAGGCCCTGAAAAGTGGTTAGCATGGTTGGAACAGTAAGTGTGGACTGTCAAAAGAACACTTAGTCTCCTGTCTGGAACCTGAAAGCCCCAGAGCACTTTCTGGCACGTGGGCTCCTCCAAATGCTTTCTGGAGGGGGCCATTCAGCCAAAAACCCAGTAACAGAGATTTGGGCATATGCAGAGCAGGCCCTTTTGTTTTTCCAGGAAATGACCCTAATTTGTATCACATTTTCTTTTGTTTGCTCACATTGTGTTTTATAATTTCAAATTGCATTTCTCTTCCAGGTATACCAGAAGGCAGGCAGTATGTTATGAAAACCTCAATCCTTACTGTTTTTCCAAGGGGTTGGAAGTTTCAGGGACGGGAGAGAGGGGATCCTTTCAGTACAGAAGAGAAAAACAAGTCTGCAAAGGCTGACAACCTGAACCTGATTAGTGTTTTCCAGGACATAAATGAGATGCTGCCTCCAAGAGAATTATCTGGCTTTACCTACTTTGGGCTTAATTCCAAATGCTCCCTAGAGCTATTTGCTGACGGCCTGAAATGCTAAGTCTGGGGCTTATGTCATGGTACATAGGCAGGATGCAGGCCCTCTTTCTGGAGCCAGTACCAGAACATGGTGTCATGGAAACTGTGGAACCCCACACCCACATTTGGCTGAAGGCCATGAACTCCCTTCCAGGGCCAACAAAGAAGCTTTTAAATTCTTATTTCTAGAACAAAGCTCCTCCTGCAGCAGAGCAGGCTGAAAGAAGCGTTCTATAAGTATTTCCATATCTTGGCTTTACCAGGGAGTCAGAATTGCATATTTTACTTCTTTCAGCAAGAACCACTTGGAATAGTTGAACTTCAGAAAAGGCACAGAAATTCTTAAAAAGAGGGAGAATCTGAACTGGCATGGTGGCACAAGCTTTTAATCCCAGCAACTTGGGAGGTTGAGGAGATAATATTCAACCCACAATAGGGATCCTTTAAATTGTTCACTGTGTGAGCAGATTTATGCTTTTATTTTTTTATAAGACCAACACTCGATCCATAACACTCTCGTGTGAGAACCTTGCCTCTGTCTGCCCATTCCATGTCTACCCTCTAACTCAATTCTGTTCAAAGTGCTTGGCCCACATTTTCTGTCTTGTTCATTAACCACCTAAACACCTAACCATAAACCTGGTGTCCCCTTGGACTCCTCCCTTGTCCTCACCATTGCCTACAAATAGTCATCAGCCCTTGTTTATGTGTCCCTCCTGTCTCCTGGTCTCCCCAACCAGTGCCTGGCTCTCCCACTGCTCCCCAGACACCATCAGAGCCTCACATTAAGGTTGCCCAGTTCTGGTCTTGTTCCCCTGTTCTCAGTCTCCATGTTGCTGACAGGGTCTTTATAGTTGAAATCCTGTTCAACACACTTCCTTGTGTGACTGAATCTGATCCCTCATCAGACTTCCACCTGTCTCCTCTCGCATGCCCTCACACAATGCCACACTCCAGCCACATGCAGGCCCTCACAGTTTCCTGAACTTGCCTCAATCCTCCTCACCTCCACACCTTGGAACATATTGCTTATACTTTCTGGCTCAACACTCTCTGTTAAGCCTGCCTGACTCCTATCTCCTCATCCTTAACTCAAGGCCTGTTTTCACTTGGAAGCTGGTTCTGATGGGCCCTCAGATGGGTTGGGTGTACCCTTCATCAGTACCCCTCATGTGCCTGCTTAATCCTTGATTTTCTTATCTGTCTCCCAAACTAGATTCCTTGATAGTATTTCCTTTCCACTCCATATTCCACTTATGTACACACCAGTTATTGAACCAGGCAAATAATAGCTTTATTAAATACTTGTGTAGTGAATGAAATGAGATATTTCTGATAGAGTTTAAAACTAGTGATTGACCAGATCAAGACCAATATGTGGCTCAGTCTAATGCAATATGTGGCTCTTTAATATTTCTAATTTCTACATTCGAATATTCAACATGTGACTGTGGTCATATGATCCTCCTTTGATGGTGATCACATATGTGGCTATCAAGCAAGAGAGTGGCTCATCTTGAAGAAGAAAATGTGTGTACACACACACACACACACGTATCATCTGTCTTCATATTTTCTTTTTATGGCTATGGATTTTTAACTAAGGGAGTTTTCGACTAGTTGACTTCCCTGAGGTGAGTTTGATCCCGGAGCATTTTAACAATGGAAGACATCTAGAAAGTATTCTGCTGTCAATCAGGGATTTCCAAGAAGCATGTCCATGTATTTCTCAGAAATTACCTTAAGTTTCAGATCTGATTCCTGTTGGACTACTCTTGAGTTCAAACCACTTTTGCAAATTCAATCACTTACTTTCCGGGAGTCTGCATGGATGAGGCAGGGCATCTGACTACTAAGCACTAGCGCTATGAAGTATGGGAGAGCAGCTCTGTATAAAGAGTTCCATGTGAAATTTGTGTGTGTGTTCCATGCATTGGTACTTTCATTCACTGACTCTGCAGGGATGTATATATGATGTTCTTACTGTATATGTGTGATCAAAACTGGCTCTCTGGATACAGAGAAAGAAAAAAAGACTAGACTAGCTCCCAAAGGAACCAAATTTCATTTCATACTTGGGTCTTAATATGCACTTACACAATGCTAATCTCTTTCCTGGTCAGTTTATATAGCTTTGCTTATCCTTAGATCCAGTCACTTTGCTGGTGAAGATGCTTGTCCTTACATTGCAGATACCGATAATTTCTATTTCTTTTTTTTTTTTTTTGGCATTTAATATATATTGACATGTCAGCCAGCAATATTTGACTTCATAGCCCTATAAAAAAGGATGATGTAATGCTACCCTGATGGTATGGAAAGCTGCCCTAGATATAGTAAGTAAGAGGAAAAAAGCAAGTTTCAGAATTGTATATATAGGGTAAAATCTCTTTTATTTTTGAAATACTGGTGAAATGTTCTAGAGCCAGGAGCCTCAGTATTCCCAGGAACCTAGAAGAAATGCAAATTCTTAGGCCTCGGCCCAGACCGACTGAACCAGAAACTCCGGGTGTGGATTGGCAATTGTAAATGTGATCTCCTGATGGTTCTGATAGGTGCTCAAATTGTAGGACAGCTGCATTTCTAACAAGCTCTAGGATGCTGCTGCTCTGTGGATCACATTTTGAATAGCAACTCACTGAAATATTATCCATTGTTATTTGGGGGCATTCAAATTGTGGGGAATTTATACTTTGTATGTATCACCTATACACATTGTTTGAATTTTGAATAAAGAACTATATTCAGAGAAAAGAGTAAAGAATTTAAAAATCTTTCACCAAAATCTGTTTTACTCCTACATCTCTCTGCTGTGCAGGCTTAGCCTTTTAAAAACATTTCCAAGAGTGAATCAAAAGGAAACTCATTTATTGGCCCTATACATTCCCACACCACCCACATTGTTGTAGATATGAATGTTAAAAAGAAGTTGTGTTAGGTCTGGGCACAGTAGGAAGGATTCATATTAACTGAAAGTTTTTCAGGACAGGAATGAAAAATCTAATTGGGTTGAAGGAGATAAAGGACATTGTTTTTTTTTTTTTTTTAATTCAAGGGAAATGCTAGTGTCAGCCATGACAGAATCCAGCTCTTCAAATGACATTGGAGACATTCAAGAGTTGGTCTCCTACTGTCTCTGAGATCTGCTTCCTCCTGCAATGGCTGTATCTTCAGACAGTCCCTCTTTCCCATGACAGCTCTGGGCTCTGTTTCTGTGATTGGAAGCCACAGCAGGAGGAGACTGCCTCTTCAAGAAGAGCCTGCAAGAAGTTCAGCAATGACTCTTGTGGGCAGAAACCCACCTCTGAATCTATCACAATGACTCTGGTTGGCTGGACTTGGCAACAGGCCCACTTCTGAAGAAGTCTGGGAATGGTAAGACCTCACCCAAACCAGCAGAGAGGAAAAGATGATTCCCCAAAGAATATCAAAACTTTGGATATAAGAACAAAGGGGCATAGATGTAACAGTGAAAGATGCCGATGTGTTATGCAGATTTTCCAGCCTGTTTCTTCTCATTGCACTTATTTGGAACCCAGGGTGAAGTGACTTACCCAAGGTCACACAGATAGCCAACAGTGGAGCCAAGATTTCCCAGTTTCTTCTCTACTGCCCTTTCTTCTCTACTGTGATATCTCCACCTTCTTGGAAACCAGTAATGAATCAAACATGGAACTTCTATAATGCTTGCATATTGTTAAATTATCTTCTTCAATACTATATTTCATATTAAGTTAAAGAAACTGTAATTACACATTCATCATCTTTGACTCTCCTGCATTGACTTCCCAGGGTAAGAAAACCACATTCCTCCTGTGATAGTAATCCTTACTGCTCCTTTCCTCTTTAGGGAAACAAGTCAAAGCTTGACCAAGTGTAGCTGCTGATCTACTTGGAAGAGCTTTGAGCCCTAACCAGGCGATCCCATGAGTGAGGTGGGTGCCCTATGGACAGAAAAGCTCATGCCAGCCCCTGTTGTCCTTTTAGAGCATATTTCATTCCAAGAATTTGATTAATAGTCTAGTCTGGGTCCTTCCCCTGGGTGGACATGCTGCTCTCTCAATTTTCCCAGGCCCTGCGATATCCCTACTGACAGGTACAGGCATGCATCAGAAATCTGGAGGTCTGCCCAAAAAGTATGTCTGCTGTTTGTGAAGAGGCCATGTGGCAATTACATGAGTAATGCAGAGGCAGCTCTTCTATTAGAAATTGAAGCTGGTGAAAGAGGGCTTTCCTCCTTGAAGGAAGGGGTTGGGTGAACTATTGCCTGGGAAACCTCTGTCCTCTCCTTCCCATTCCCCTGAACTCAATTCCTTTCTCTCCAAACATTCTTGAGCACCTTGGCTCTGGTACTCAACAAGCCATGGAATGAGAAAGAGCTGGCAGGGAGGAAGTAGTTTGCTTGTTCAGAGCAGCTGAAAGTTTGCTTTCGACCGTTCTGGTTCCAGGGAAGGGAGCTGAAGAAACTCTGACATCTGCCCTGTTCTCGGAGCAGCACCTGGCTCCTGGTGGCTCCAGCAGCAGGTAGGGGAAGAGTGCTTGTTCTTACCTTTTGCTTTTCATGAATATCATCCAAAGACAGATTTCAAGTTACATGTCAGTATGTTGGACACAGTAGAATCATCAAAATGTTTAAGTAATTTGATTTCATCTGTGAACCAGCCCAGACTAATGAAAGAATTGGTGCTGCTGTTGGAGACTTTTGGTCCCATGATTTTTTCTTTGGGGAGGAGAGGACTTAGTTGTTCAAGTGTTACAGCCACGCTAGGCAGGGCAGGAAGGAGCTCACTTCTTGATGAATTAATGCCTGTGTGCTCTGGACTTTAGCTTGTCGTGTGTGTGTGTGTGTGCCCTGCACTGGGGAGACATTTCCTTTTGGTAGAACCCTCTCAAAACACATGTGCTGATCTGCCAGAACAGAGGCCCCCTTTGATATGTCACATTTTGTTTTCAATGTTCCTGCTCTAAACATTTCACGAGTCCAACAATGACTGACTTCTTGTAAGACACCACCATACATTTTTCAGAGTCTGAAAATATCAAGTAGGTGTCAGTTACACGAATATCAATTACATGTTCACCCTCTGGGTTGCAAAAAGAGACGTTGATATATTTTGGGTTCATGCACTTCTTTTACAAAGGATATAACTTAGTAACACTAGACAAGAGACTGTAAAGTGAATACAGTGAGCTGCTGCAGAGTTTGTCATAACCAGAACCCAAGGGCTGTAAAAGTAAAATATGCTGCATGTGTGATAGAAGGAAGTTGTAAAGGGAATATGGGAAAGAACAAAGTGAGTATATGTGAATTTTTAAGTCTACTTTTCAAAAGAAAACGAAATTTTCTTCTCAGAGAAGACATTCATGAATTGTGTCATTATATCACTTTTCTAAAAGGACTGAAAGTGAAGTTATCTATTGTTTATCATTGTATGTGTATTTATGCATGAGAGAGAGAGAGAGAGAGAGAGAGAGAGAGAGAGAGAGAGATACTGGGTTACAAATAGAAGCTGAGTTATTTTAAAATGCATCTCTTTTTCCATGTGTTCTACAAATACTAATCAACACCTGTATTATGGACATGGTGCTAGGCCCTGGACACGCATGCACACACACACACACTCTCTCTCTCTCTCTCTCTCTCTCTCTATATATATATATATATATATATATGTAAATATATATATATATACACATATATATATACACACACACACACCATATATACCATATGCATATATACATACATATGTACATATGTATAGTGTGTGTATATATATGTACATATATATGTATATCGAATGTTAATTTTCTTCTTCATTAACCTTTAACCATCTCTTATTTGTGTTGTTGACACAAATACAACCTCAGAGTTTTAGTGCAATTATTGTTAGGGGACTCCTAAGGTCACCTATTTAGCCTGAATTGCTTGGCTTTAATAAAATCCAGTTCTCTGAGCCCATGCCAGTCAATGCACTATTGGATTTGGATGCTATCTGTGGTCTCTGAGTGTCCTGGATGAGGACACTGCCCCTGACTGAGAGCAGATGCTAGGCAGGAAACCAATGCCTTCTACACCCTGTCCTGTCCTGAAAACCCTCTGGAATGAGCTTGGTTGGTATTGGGAGGTAGAGTTCCTTTCCCTTTGGAAGACTCCTCTCTGAGGATCTCCCTGGGGATCTGCTTCTTCCTTTTGTATAGCTGTGATGCTCCTGGGGCCTCAGCAAGCACTAGAGGACCTCTTTGCATGCTAGCCCTGTGGCCCTGTCCTGCCACTGGGGGCTGGCTCCTCAGCTAGTCTGAGGAGGCCCAGAGGCAAGGTTGACAGATGGGACAGTCACCTCATTCCCAGCACATGCTCTTCTTTTGCACTTCTTCCTTACGGCTGCTTCTCATCTTCTGCACTGTACAAACACCATTCGCCACTCCGGAAAACGTCTGGTTTGCCACCGATGGTGCCTCAACTCTAGGTAGCTCCCAGTTCTGATGACAAATGCTGCTGGGGGTGAAATGACAAAGCAGCAAGAAATCAACAGCAACAATGATAATAGCACCTAACATGTGCTGAGCCCTGGCTCTGGGTCAGGCATGTGCTGACATGTTTTAATCTATAGTTGACAACAATTCTATGGGGTAGACGACCTGCATTCTCATTTGACAGAAGAAGAAACTGAGGCTTAGCCTTTTACCTGCTGCTAGGGGATCAAATCTAACTGCCACACATCCACAACCTGTGATGAGAGTGACAAGCAGGTTTAGCTTGAGAGCTGGCCAAGGGAAGACGGTGCAGGCCCTGGAAGCAGGCTCTGAGGCAGTTCCCTCTGCTCTTCCTAGCTCCCCTGCTCGCCTGTGGAGCCCCTGGAAAGGTCTGCTGGAGACCACCAGGGAGACCGAAGGACTTGCTCTGCTGCCTGTGACTTCTCTCTTCAAGTGGTCTATCACGCCTGCCTTTGAGGTCTGGCAGCTGACGTTTATCCTGGTCTTTGTTTATAAACAAGGGCACACATCCTGTTCTTTCCTTGCTATTTGGGGCTGACTTTAATTCCATAGGAGCATATGTTCTATTTCTACTTTGCTGGTGTTTGGGAGACAGACTCCAGCCTTAAGAGGAGTCAGGGAGTGTCCACCTCCATTTTTTTCCTTTCTTTGACTTTCAGCTAATACATTCCCCAGAACCCACCTAGAACCAAGCAAGAGGCATTCTCTTTGGCGATAATCTCTGTTTTATCAACTACCATTCCCAGTAACTGAAGCTGCTTTCAGGAAGAGTTTGAGAAATCTCCAGGATATTTACCCATGGACTCTACAAATCACCAGTGATGTCCTAGGCTTGTTTCTGAGGGGCATGCTCACATCCAGAACCCGTTTCTGTTTTCAATCTGTAGGCAAGTTCTCTCTAATGTAGATCTTGTCTTACAGGACCAGGGACACCAAGGAAGGGCTAAGATCAGCCTCAATACCAAGACCATTGGTATGTAGTACTTTGGTTAACTTGAGTAGTGCACTGAGTCCCCATCCCCTTAGGCTTTTTAGAAAGGACTATTGTATGACATGAAAATGAATTAATGAAGCACAGCCATCTTTGATATTTGGCCTTAACTGGCTTATTTTCAGTTTCAAAATGTTTCCTTATGTTGACATTTTTGGAGGAGACTATCATGCTAAGTGAAATGAGCCAAGCCCCAAAAACCAAAGGCTGAATGATTCCCTGATAAGTGGATAATCAGGTTGGGGGTGGTTGGGAGAAGAATTGAGGAACTTTAGATTCTGTAGAGGGAAATGAGAGGGGGATGAGTGGGGGTGTGAAAAGTGGTGGAATGAGACAGACATCATTACCCTGTGTACATGTATGATTACATGAATGGTATGAATCTACATCATGCACAACCGTGGAAATGAAAAGTTGTACCCCATTTGTGTACAATGAATCAAAATCCACTCTCTAAAAATAAATAAATAAAAAGAGGAGAATGAAAGAATTGGATGTTTGAAACAACAAAATGGGAGAAGACTAATATTAACTGACCCCCTACTATGTACCTGTACCCTTGCAGCCTCTTTGCATGATTCAGTATTGCACCCTGACAGAACCTGGCAAGATAGAAAGACCATTTTACAGTTGAAGAACTGAGGTTCATAAAAATTCAAGCTACTAAGTGTGGTTGGAGGTAGAATGAAAGCATAGGTTAGAATTCAAACTGTCTCCATTTATGGCACCTTGATTATAAGCCCCTTCCCAATGGAAAGAGTGTCCCCAGATGGCTTATCTCATTTACCCTGTACAACCTGGGATATGGATGCATGGAAACTGATTTGGTAGATAAGAAAATGGAGACTGAGCAGTGGCTGCTGGGCCAGTGGAAGCCAGGTCATGTTAAGGTCTGACTGTTTCCTACTCATCTCAAAGACAGCTGATTTCTGGGGGAAATGGTGTTCACAAGAAAAAAGTCAGTTCCCTGGATTCTAATCAACAATAATCTCTCTCTATCACTCTAGATTCTCCCAACCTTGACTTTAGCAGCATGTTTGCTACTTACGCTTTACCTTGTTCTACTCTATTTTAGCCCTGTTATTTTCTGAATAGCTGTCAGGGCCATTCCCTGTTGCCTTGGACATAAAGTCTGGTTTCTGTGTAGATGGTAGACTTCTTAGCAAATTGTACTTGGCCACACCCTTGGATTTCTCTCCCAAACACACTTCTTCATTCTTTATGGCCTGGATAGGCTGATTTTTTTTTCCCCAAATTTTTAAGGTCTGCTTCCATTTAGATAAAAAAATTCCATATTTAAATCATTTTTCTGTTTTCATTTCACATAGGTGGTCAAGAGAAGCCAAATTGCCCCTTCAACATTTCACTAAGAAATTCTGTCAAATATCGAGTTTCATCACTCACAAATTCCACCTTCCACTAAACACTGGAACACACTTTTCAGCCTTTTTTTAATATCATTTTGTAACAGCAATCACGTTTTGTTCATTGTCCAATAACATGTTCCTCACTCCCTTTGGACCTCATCAGAATGGCCTTGAGCATCCATATTTTTACCAACATTCCATTCAAGACCACTTAGGCATTCTCTAAGAATACTGAGGCTTTCTCTATAGCTCTTCCTTTTCTTTCTGAGCCTTCACAAGAATCACTTGGAAAGATTCATTTTGGAGAGAAGCCAAACATTTGGACCATAGCAGGAAGGTGGTATGCTCTCCTAAGAGGAAATCACTGAGTCAAACAGTATGACACATTTTATATCTGTAATGACAAATTGCCTGGTTTCATTTTTTTCAGAAGCCAGTAACAAACACCAGTACTTATTTCCTTACAGTTGCAGGCTGGCCTATTCTTTATTAACCTGATTTTTTTTCTTATAGTTTTCCTCTCCAAAAGGTCTGGGGAACTGGCCTTAGAATATTTTTCTCCCCATCTCTGATCCTTCTGAGAAATGACACTGAGTTATCCACCAGCTGTAATTCCTTCAGTCAGAGTAATACAACCCTGAATTGCCATGTTCCATACTTAGTGGAGTTGAGAAGGTGGAGGAAAGTTATGGGATATGTTGAAAAATAAAGAGAAATAGGGGAAGGACTCATGATAAACCAGTAGTCAGAGCAGTAATGGAGAATATGGAAATATGAACCTCTTTGTGACTCTTGAAAGGAAGACTAGGATGTGAAGTACATTTATTCATTGACTGATTTCTGTGGTATCCACCTCCAGACAGCCCCAAGTGACCCCCACCTCCTGATAGTAGCACCCTGTATTGTACCCTTACTTATTCTACCAGGTTGTTTTGTGCAGCTAGTAGAATACAGAAGTGATGGTGTGTCTCTTCCAATATTGGAGGTTGCAGCTTCCATCTTGGGTGAACAACAATGTGGAGGGGCTCTTGTGATGATGGTGGGGACAGTGTTCTACCTGCAGAAGAATCCCAAGCATGCCTCCACCAGAAACCCTATACATTGGCTTGACTTGTTCCTTAAGAGTTTGAATAGATAATAACAGGTAATTGTTGCTGGAGAACAAACCACCCCAAACCACAGTGACCAAAAACAACAAATGTTTATTGTTCTTTGGGTTAATTGGATAGTTCTTATGTTGGTTTTTCCTGGGTTTATTTGTATGACTATAGTCAGCTAAAGATTTAAGAGGCCCTCCCAAGGGCAGGGTCTCAGATAGGGGTGGCTGGAGCAGCCAAGAGGGCTGCAGTCCTCCCTCCTGTCATCATGGACTTTACCAAGAGAACAATAGGAGATGCTACAAGGCTTCTTGAAGTCGGGGCTTAGAAGTTGAACAATCTCATTTTGCTATCTTCTATTGGACAAAGCAAGTAGGAAGATCATCCTAGATTCAAAGGATAGGGGAATAAACTCTACTTCTTAATGAGAAAATTTTCAAATAATTTGTCCTCATTTAAAATCCACTAAGTCCACATTTTGGCAACAATTATTTATGTATCTCCCATGTGCCAAATACACTCATTCTTTTCAAAATCCCTGGAGTGTTTTTTAATAACCACACAGGCCCAAAGTAATGATCTGCATCTAGTCCAGGCATAGATAAGGCTTCTCATGTATAGCTCTTCTTCATCCAGAAAGAAAGTTTGTCTTCCAACCAAGCAAGTCTTGGCCTGTTTACTTTCTCTATACTCTTTCCAAATTAAACCATATATCCAGAATACAATGAAACAAGGACAAGAGAGTCCTGATAGGTATCCCTGTTCAAAAATTGGAGGCAATGGCAGTAACTGGTCCATAGTAATTCTGAAATCTGGACACATATTGTCAGGTTCCTCTACTCAAGCAGGCAGGGTCCCTTGATTAGGACCTGGCTTTGCTTTCTACTCAGTCATCTAGGTTTTTTATTCTACCTTCTATGATGTTTTTTCTTTTTGAAAATAAATGCCCTATGTTCGCAGCTAAATCATTTTCTCAGCCTGCTTCCTACCCGTGGAAATGTGAAAGCCCAGGAGTCTCCTACCATTTTAAATTGTTACTTCAATCTGATACAACTGCTTTAAAAGCTTTGTGGATCTCCTCTGTATCTTATTATTGCATTCTCCATTAGACAAAATGTTCACCCATAATTCTTTTCTCTTACACTCAAGTTGTCCAATAGAAATATAATGTAAGCCACAGGTAAGAGAGCCACATGTATAATTTTTTGAAATCCTAATAGCCATGTGTGTATGTGTATGTGTGTTTTGTCGGGGATTGAACCTGGGGCCCTTGCATATGCCGGGCAAGAAATATACCACTGAACCTTACTCCTAGCCACAGCCACATTTTTTAAAAACAGTAAAAAGAAACAAGTAGAAGTAATTTTAATAATACATTTTCTTTAGCCCAACAAATCCAAAATATTATTTCAACATATAATTAATATAAAATGTATGAATATATTTTACATCTTTCATACTAAGATTTTTTTTTTAAAAATCCAGTGTATATTTTATGCTTAAATACACCTCAGTTCAGACTGGCCACATTTAACTGCCCAGTAGCTTCATGTGGCTAGTGGTTACCATATTTGACATCCCAGCTCTAGGTTACTGAGCTATTTTAGGATTAGGCTTCTATGAATTTTAGAAGCCTTTTTGTCTAGTTGAGAAGGCTACTCAGCACTACCCAAAGTCTTTTATTAGTGCTCCTAATAAAAGGTCTTACCATCCACCCCTTTGATTAACTTTTACCTTGAGGTCATTTCTTACTGAGAATCTTTTGCCAGCTGGAGAGAATGAAGATGAAAAACAGTTTTAGTTCCAACCCAGCAAGTTCTGGGCCCTCCTCATTTCCTCTACACTCTGTTAGCAAACTAAGTTGTTCTTTCTTCAGCTCACACCTCTTCCTGAATTTAGTGTTCTGTCTGAAAATCTCTTTAGACAGACCCACAGACTTATTGCATAGATCTTTTTTAAACTTACAAGTTACCACAGGTGGCAGTTTTGCTGATTGTTCCACCAATACGGGTTGCCTTTTTCCAGCTCCCAAAGATAATTTCCTCCCTTTCTTCCAGCCTCTGCCCACCATCTGGTCCCAAAGCCAAAGCCACATGTTCTGTATTTTTGTCATGGCAGTACCCCATTTTTGTTTTTAGTGATCCATTGCAGAGTAACAAACACCTCCAACACTTAGTGACTTAAGACAACACCAGTTTATTACTTCTCATGATCTATGGACTGACTGGCTAATTGAATCACTTCTGGTATTAACCAGGCTTATTCCCATGGCTGCCTCCAGCCAGGAGATTGACTAGGGCTGGGCTCAGCCGGGTCAGCTGGCCTCTTTCTCTGAGTGCTTTTTCATCCTTTAGGAGGCTAGACTTTCTCACATAGTGGCAGCAGTGTTCTAAAAGTACAAGTCTCAATGTACAGATACTTGCCATGTCTCTACATTGTCAATTCTGATAACCCCATTGGCCAAGGTGAGTCCCAGGACAAAGCCCAGAGTCAATGTGGAAAGAAATCACACAAGGGTGTGGATCCTGATAGTCATGACTAGCTGAGGAATCTTAGCACCCAGCCTTCCAGTCTATTTCCTATCGGCACGGTATGCATATCCAGGATATTTAATATAAAGCCCTTTTTAGAACAGTCCTGCTGCTCTGCAATCTGTCCAAAGTCCCACAGGCAGTTACTGGAATTCTATTCCAAAATCGCTTTTCCTTTACATCTAGAAAGATTCCATGCTGCTTGGTCTACTCACAGTCCAATAAGGAACAAAGAATTGAGCAGCTGGGGCCTGTTTCCTGGGAGAGGTGTGACTTGGAATTCCACTACAGTAGCACTAACCTGGGTAGTTCCCACACAGAGACCTGACGTTGTCCCTTGCAGTAGGTGATGTTCACTCAACACCTGCTCCATCATGGTCCTTTTCTTCTAGAGAGGAGATTGCCCCCCACCCCTTGACAGAAATTGTTGACCCTCTGCAATGATGGCTGAGCCCATAGTTTTTCTGTGAAAAATGGCCATCTGTCATGAGCAGACAAGAGAAAGTGAAGAAAGAGGAATGGAGGTCTGAGTGCCCAATTTCCCTTTCCATACTTTATGTTAAAATTTCCATGGTTTAACAGAATGTCAAATTTCTTGTAAGAGAAATTGGCTAACGTTTTTTCAGCACTTGTTTCATGTTAGACATTGTATAAAATCTTCAACTATTTTATCTCATTTAATCCTCAAAGTAGTTTGTTTAACAGATGAGGAAATGAATCCCAGAGAAACTACTTAACAGCCCCAGGTCACACAGTAAGTAAGAGGGAGATCGAGGGCCTGAGCTCAGGTAGCCTGGCTCTGAGGGCCTATAATCACTGTCATACAGTTGTCTTCATACAGGGAAGATGAGAGACAAGGAAGGAAGAAAAAGCAGGCATGGATCATAGTAGGAGCAAGGGAATTGTCCTGATTCTGTGTGTGTTCTCTTCAGGCATTTGGTTCTTTGGGGTTTCATATAAATTGTTCTTATAGGACCCTGATTTCTCTCTGGTGCCTTGCTTTCTCAGTTAGGGAAGCATTTTTTTCCTAGTTTATCTCACTTGAGCCTCATATCTGAACTGAGCTTGGTAAACTAAAAATATTCTAATGTCTTATAGAAATAATGGCTTGGTGGCCCTTAACCCTGACCAGAGTCCACTGTGCCCCCTAAGACCTCAGCAGGACTCTCACTACCCTAGTGGGAACACACAGCCTCAGTAGAAAACAGTTACTCTGGTTCTGCTGCTGCAATGACACGTGAATGAGCCAGGTTTGCAGGGAGAAAAAGCAAAGCAGCTCACGTTCACAATTGACTGCTAAAAATCTGCCCAAATGTGACTGAAGTTACACTTGAAAGGCTTTTGGCAGTTCTGCATTTTGGGAAAGGATGGGGAAAATCTTAAAGATGCAAATTCAGGTGGAGGTAATATAATGTAGTGTGCGTGTAAAGAGGAAAGTTTTGAATGAAGCAAGGTGTTCTACTTCATCGTTTTTAGACTGATTCTTGTTTGTATTGACACAGAAAGGCCTGGATCATTAGTGTGTCTTCAGTTAATAGAGGAAGGTGATTTATGAGGTTAAAGAAGTCTGGAGGCCATAGAGGATGCTACGTACTCATAGTTAGGGTGTGAGTCACATGAACCTCAAGCACTCTGAGTTGGAAGCCCATTGTGAACAGTGAAGCACATTGTTCTTATGTTAATTTCTATTGCAGGTGTTAACAGTCTCAAATGGATTGTTGTAAATTAGGAAGTATCTTTGATACTTCAGGGATTTTGGTCATGAATACTCTATTAGTCTGTTTTTTGTTACTATAATGAAATATCTGAGGCAGGATAATGTTATAAAAAAGAGGTAGTTCAGAGTTTTGGAGGTTCAAAGGAATGGCACTGGCATTAGCTAAGCGTCCTCTTTGTGGTGTCACGTCATGACTGGAGTATGAGTGTGAGGAAAAGTTCACACTTCGAAACAGGAAGCTGGAGGGATGAAGGTCCCATGATCCCTTCCAAGGGCATGTCCCTCACTGACCTCCCAGGAAGCCTTCCCTCTTAAGGGCCCCTTCACTTCCCATATCCCAAAAGCCAAGTTCCCAAAACACAAACCTTTGCGGAGACAAAACACATCCAAACCTTAGGGAATACAGGAGACTTGCAGGCTAACCAAGGTGGCTTGGCATTAAGAAGGTTGATACCTTGGACAGCTTCCCTTTCTCTTCTTCATAGCCTCTGCCCCTAAACTCAGACAACTCAGAATCATGCTACGTGCTGAATAATCTCTCCATGCCATCTCCTTCTGTCTTGCTGCCTCATTTGAGTTGCGTTTACGTCATTTTCAATAAATGTCCTTTGGACATTTTCTAGTAAGAAACATTCTAGAATATTAGACATGATTTATCTTGTATAATTTTAGCACTGGTATAAGACATCTATTTCTCTATTCTGCTTTATCAGTTTCATGACCCAGTACATTGGATTAGGACATGTCCTCTGATCTATCTCTATACTATAGATTCCTAGTTTAAGCAATCTTTAATTTTTGGCTTGCCACTAATTATATTAATAAAGGGGAATGCCGTGCAGCCTGCTTAATTGATACCTATCATGGAGCAAAGTGTTGCTTTTCATTTGGTTGTGATGGTTTCGAGTCAAGTCCTTATCATTAAAACAATAGAGGTTTCCTTTCGCTTATTTGTCAGTGTGGGTGATTTTGGTGCCTCTGATGTAGATTCATTCTGGATGTTCCACAGCATGGAAAGCACCTGTTTAGAAGCAGTATGTGTGGTTGATGTCTCCTGTTTGAGTCTCTGGGCAGGTCAGCACTATTTTACCAGGTAGCAGTAGGCTCCTCTGATTTGATCCAATAGAGAAGGGGCTGAAGGAAGCCAATGAGAAAAGCAGGAGTGAAAGAAAAATGAGCAGTTTTGAGTCAGGCCAGAGTAAGGGTTTCCTGGTCTGGAGATGAACTGCAATGTCAGCAGCTGAGAAATGAAGCTGTGAGCTGTCACACACCAAGGCGCTCTCAAAAGCCCTTTCTTTCCCCTAGATATTTATTAAGATGTTAAAGAGGATAGCATAGACTACAACACTTGCCCAAATTTGTTTTATAGTGTTTCTTTTCAAATTCAGACAGCAGCTGCCCGTCATTTTAATTGAGCTGTTCAAGTACTAACCAAGACGCCAACCAGCCACTGGCACCTGGTGCCACACCTCTTGTTTCTCCTCAGGTCCTAAAGCTAACCCTGGCTCCTGGGAGCAGGTCTCTACAACAAGTTCTGTCTTAAGGCTCAGACTTGAGTTAGGAATGGTTCCTCTGGTGACTGACACCTCTCTAGCAGGGACGCAGAATCCTCTACCCAGAGGATGGGTTGGATGTACACTGTTCATGTGTCATTTCTTTATGTTAACAAATATTTTAAAATCTTTATCATTTATACCATAAGATGGATCACTTATTTTTTAAGTTTTTCATTGACTGTGTTAGGTCCCTTCTTTTGTGTAACAAACTGGGCATTTCTTTAAAAAAGGAAGGGGGCTCATAGGTCAGGGGATAAGGACAAAGGGGCTCTCCACACAAAATACCAAGCCTAATAGAGAGAGAGATTTCTGGTAGATTCTGAATGGCAGTGACTCCCAAATCTGTATGCACAGCTCTGGATCTTCTCCAGAGTCCCAAATCCATTTTACAATTTCCTGTTTGCTGTATCCATTTCAGGTCCAAGGGGAACCTTAAATCAGCATGACCAAATCTGACTCCATCCTTCATCTTTGTCCCCACTCACACCTTCTCCTTCCTCCAAGTCTTGAACATCTCCCCACTTTATCTTCCAGTCACCAGATCCTCCAAATTTTATCTCATAAATTTCTTTGCTTCAAGTCCCTACTGTTCCTGTCTCAGAAGACACTGTGACCCAGTGTCTTCACAGGGCCAAAGGCAATGGCCTTTTTTTGGCCTTTCTGCCTCCCAACTCTCTTATTTTCTCTGCCACACTACTGCTAAAATTAACTATGTCAACTCCAATCAGATCACCATTCTCCTCTAGAATCCCTGCCTTTAACAATCTGCCATACCTGTAGAAGAAAGTCTACATGCTACAGTGCAGCATCCAGAGCCTGTCTCCATCTGAAATCCGACCCACCCTACCCGACCACAGCCTCCTCTGGAATGCAGGTCTTAGTGGCTTTGCTTACACTCCTTCCTCTGTGTGAAATAACATTTTCCTACCTATCCCACTCTCCACTGTTCCATCAAACCTAGCAGAAATTTCACCTCCTCTGCCGTGCTCTCTCCAGCTCCCCCAGGCCACCATAGGAGTCCCTAGAGCACTTCACCCAGAGCTGACCCTGTGGCTGTGACCCTGGGATGTTCAGCAGGCGCCACCTGCACACAGCAAGTGCTCAGTGATGTTTACTATTGGATGAGCAGATATCGTCATCTCTGTCGCCCGCAACAAAGACGCGATCCCAGGAATGTGTATGCAGCTCTTTATCTTGCGCGCCCATTTCTTTCTTTTTCTCTCCCGTTTCCTCCCTCTTCTTCTTCCCTTTCCCCCCGCTCAGTCCCTCAGTGTCTGTATCTCCGTCTCTGTCTCCGTGTGTCAGTGTGTCTATCTCTTGCTCTCTTATACCCTCAGTTGACCAATCACAGAACTTTCACGTGAAGGATGCACGGGCGAGCAGACAAAGACTTAAAGCACGAACCAGACACACGTGTGGCCAGTTTACAACCAACTGATAGGAATAACTTTCGCAAAGATACACCTGTTTACTCCGTGGCAACAGCAAAACTGGCATACCGCCAGGCGCCATCTTAGCATAGAGCTGGGGTACCCGGAATACCCTGACAAGCAGGTGGGAAAAGGGTCCAAGGAATGACAAGGTATCAGAAAGGAGAAGAGAAAACACTGAACACCAAGGTAAACAGCAAGGAAAAGACTAAAAGGACTGATTGCCCAGTGTTGAGGTTGAGGGAGGACAGTAGCCTTGCGCTGGAAGGTTGGATACTGGTAGAGAATTTATCCAGGAAAATTTTGACAGGATGCATCAAAGTCTTCAAAAAGATGACAGAATTTGACCCAAAACTTCTGTTTTGAAGAATTCTTCTAAAGGGAAGAATCTGACAGTGATGCTTATCTAAAGATCCCTGTTTATATCAGCAATAATATAGTGACCTGTGAAGTGTCAAACTATAGGCAATTGATTAAATAAACCAGAGCACCTTTTTTTTTTTACTCTGGACTATTAAACAAACATTAAAAATGATAATGTGGATCTGTATTTATAATTATGTAGGGTGATACTTGTGATTTAGTAAAGAATGGGAAAAGTCAGTTATAAAAATCTACGTATACCATGATCTCACATAAATATCAGCATAGAAAAAAAATCATGAAGGGTACATATCATAATGTTAGCTGTGCTTATTCCTAGTTAATGGTGGTATTCTTTATGTTTTCTGTATTTTCTGAATGAAATGAGCAGAAATTAGTTATATAATGAGACACACACACACACACACACACACACGCCCCATAAAGCTGTTTCTATTAAGGGAAAGAGCAGAGAAAGCAGAAATCAGTCACAGCACTTAGCTACCTCACCCTAAATTCCAGTTTCCAGCTTCATAGTAGCCTCAGGGTGGCCTGGCTTGGGTGTACACTGGAGGCAGAAGAGAGGAAAATGTGCCCCATATCTAGCTTAATATTCAAACAAGCCAAGAATCCATTTGAGGATATCTGAAAGCCACTGGGGGCTAAAGCAACTAATGACCCTGAATAATTCATAGATCTTTTCAGAAGTCTACTATAAAGGAAAATCATTTAAAAGCAGTGTCTCCAACAGGAATTCCAGTCTGACTGAGCTAAAACAGACGGGGCAGCTGGCAGCAGTTCCTGGGGCTGATGTCCTCCTCCTCTTCCCGTCTCCCACCAGCACACTTTAGCTCATAGAGAGCCTGCTGGTTTCCATTCAATTAGAAGTGTTCCACCAACAGTGTTTGTTGAAAACACAACCTAGGGGAAGCCAAAAGGGGCAGGCTGGGCATTGTGGTAGCAACAGTGCTGAGTGAGGACCTGGGGAGTGTGGCTCCACATTTGACTCTGGATCATTCCCCAGACCCCTAGGCTGGGCAACAAGTGATCCCTTGGCCCTAGACATCAGGCTACTCAGCCTCCCCTTGCCTACCATGGGAGTCACCTTATTCTTCAGTGCTCCTTCCCCTACAGGGCAGCCTCAGGCCCCTGGTGGAGTTGGAGCACCTCTCCAGCCCCTCAGCCCTCCCTGCAGCTGTTACAGTGACCAGAGGCTTCTGGGCAAGGGTGTGTATGGAGAGCACCCAGCCTACTCTGTGCTCACAACCCGTGCCAGCCCTGCCTGGTGACACATGCCATGTCTTCTCCCACCTCCTGCTTCTTCAATGCTCCCTCCCTAGGCTGCCCAAACTCATAACTCTGGAGGGCCCCTGAGGCTGGCCCTGGCAGCCGTTTAGCTGAGCCTGTCCCCAGAGCAAATTGTCTGGGAGCTCTGCCAGCTCCTGAAGAAAATCTGCCTTGTGAACAGGGAAGAAACCTCTTTCATACTCGCTGCTAATCACGTTATTCACAGGAGGGAGATCTGCGCTTCCTTCCTTTCCCACAAGTCCCCGTACTCAAGCCCCTACTTGTCCAGAGCCCTAGGAGACAGGAGCAGAGGTGAACAGGTGGTGGACCACTGTCCAAAATGTGGAGGACAAAGTAAAATAAATATTCTAAAAAGTGGTCGGATGTTTCAAAAAGCTAAGGCAACTTATTAAACAGAAGAAAAATAATGATCTCGTCTGACTGGAAGGTTTATGGCAGCCCACGATGAGTACTCTCCCCCTTCCCAAAACAAATCATCCTGCGAGTTCTGTCTTAAAAAGCAAACTGTAATTAAAGTCTGTTGATTTCTCTGTGATGTTTCTAAGCTGATTTGATTGTCTCTGCCTCAACTTGTTCTTTCACTTTGGCCTTCTCTCTCTTCTCACCCCTTCCTC
>JAJEJO010000213.1:718137-831642 GCA_020662805.1 Glaucomys volans
AGAAACTGGGACTTGTAAGTTAAGAACAACAACAGCCAAAGATCACGTTAAGGCTGGGGCTGTGGCTCAGTGGCAGAGTGCTTGCCTAGCATGTGTGAGGCCATGGGTTCAATCCTCAGCATCACATAAAAATAAACAAATAAAGGTATTCTGTCCATCTACAACTCCAAAAACAAATCATGTTTTAAAAAAATCAGGCATAGATAAGGGACAGCCCCTAGTAATGGGTTCAGGAAGTTATGCCTTGACATCACTGCCTACCTTTATTCTAAATGTTTAAGCAAGTCCTCCTCAGGAACTGCCTTTAGGGATAGTTTATTAGGAACACCAGAGAATCCATCACCATGCTTTAATTTTGTCCCTTCTTGACTCTGGTCTTTCTTCATCAGGCTTGGCTCTAAATTACAAAATTCTATTTGGAAAAAAAAATATCACTCTAAAAGGACAAACATTTGTTACTAATAACAATGCACATGTGTGTGTGTATGTGCATGTATGTGTGTGTGTGCTTGTGTGCTTTAAATAAGCCTCAAGGGTAACCCCAGTGGAGATGATCCACAATTATTTTGTGAAAACAGAGCAATGCTGGAGTCAGGCAGAGCACCCGAGTGGCTGTTTTGGAAGAGAGCTTCAGTTGAATGTCTAAGTTCAGAGAAGTTGTATGTTGTTTATTTTTAATCATTCTTCTTGCTGTGAAGGGAGGCCCTTGTGACATGGGGTGCATACCAACATTTATTGGGCAAGGCTTGTGAGGAGCCCTGCTCTGAGCTGAGCATTTAATATGCAATGTCTCCTGTTATTCTCCTTCCAGCCCTGTGAGAAAACAGGCTTTGAGAGGCAGGGAACCTAATGAAGGCCACGCAGCTCAGGAGTGGCCAACCCAGGATTTGGACCATTTTGACAACTCCAAAGCCCAGTTTGCCTACTCACCCACTTGAGGCAGGTCTCTTGTGTTCTTTGTGCTCCTACCATTCCATGTGGTTTAGTGAGTCAAATAAGACACAGTGCAAGACACACATCTAAACTGCTCAGCAATTAATAAACAATGGTCCGTATGTTCCTTCTATGGCTTTTCTCCTTAATGCTCACTATTCCCATTACTTTTTTTTTCAGGAATTATTTCCCTATTTTTCCTCTGGCATATTATGAGTAATCTCTAAAAGATATCCAATCAATCAATATTTTATTACTACAGATTTTTGCTTTAGCCAGTGGCTTTATTTGTAGATGTATCTGATTTGCCTCATAAAAAAGGATTCCAGTAGAAACGGTTATCAATGATGTACCACAGGCAGCGCATGTTATTTTCTTTGTGTACCATCAGAGAAATCTGAATACATAAACACATCATATCCTGTGTTTACCAGCTCCATCAGAAATGCCTGTAATTGGTCTCCTCCTCCAGTGCTGGAAATCTGCCTCTCCCTCTGGGATTGCACCTCCATGGCCCTCCATAGCATTTATACCTTTCTCAGTTTCCACCTTCTGCTGTCAACCTGTGCAGGGGCAATGTCTGTAATATCTGTTCCATCACCTAGTGGTTTCTTTATACCATCCCTGACCTCTCTGGATCATGAGCCCTGCTTTACTACGAGGACTGTTGAGACACTGGCTAGCTCTTCACTTTCTCTGCTTCCCCCATGGCCTCCAGCCCAGGGTGAAGTCTGCAGGGCTGCTTGGCAGAGACTGTTAACTTAGTTGCTTTATTTACCTCTAATCCTGCTCAAATTTCCCAAGTGGCCCTACTACTTTCTAACCTCCCAGGTGGCTATTTCCAGTTACACTTATTAAGTGAGAAACAGATGTTCTCCAAACAGAACAGAGCCAGAGATTGATTTTTAAATTACTAAAATAATTTTTGGTCTTAACAATGGTTTTTTGTTTGTTTGTTTTGTTTTTTGGGTGGTGCTGGGAATCAAACCTAGAACCTCAGCATGCTAGGCAAGTGCTTTACCACTGAGCCACCTCTTAATTCATCCATAATTTTTCATGTATAACCTTGGTGGTAGTTTTTGTACCACGTTTCCCAAAAAAGAAAGACTGTGACTGATTCAGATAAGATAGTGTCAGAGTCCAGTAGCCATGAGATGACATGAGGAAGAAGAAAATCCAGATTATGAAAATTCTCCAAGGTTAAGGGATAAATGAGGATAATCCATTTCAAATGATGAGACTAGCCAGTAGTTACAGAGAAGCAGGAGTATTTTTGTAGGTTGTAGAACACATCACTTTAAAAACCATCAGTGTTTCCAATAGAGAAGTGTAAGAGACTGGGGAGTACCATTATGTCACCATTTTTTTTTTTATTTTTACAGACTGCATTTTGATTCATTGCACATAAATGGGGTACAACTTTTCATTTCTATGGCTGTGTATGAACCATTATGTCACCATTTTATAGATGGAAAAACTGAAACAAAAAGAAGTTAAATTTCTTGGAAGAAAAAAAGATTGGTTAAAAACTAGGATTCAGATTGTAGTTTTCATAATGAAATGATAAATCTAATCTATATGTTTTCTTCTGTTTCAGTAGTTGTACTTCACAGTGTATATATATACATAGGAATCATACGTTCCTTCCAATCACTTTAGTCCTCTTCCATAAAGGAAAAGAAATGAAGAACACTGGGTTTTGGGTTTCACCTCTGATAATCTCCGTCTCTGAAGTCTAGCCATGTTATCCTTCAAGTTCCTCATCTTTAAAGCATTGGCCTGGAGCTGGGTGGTGGTAGATGGATAATAATTATTCATATGAAGGTGTTGTGTGTTGTGGCAATTTAATTAATGTTTATAAAATACTTGGAGATCTTCAGATGAAGGTGCTCAACCCAAGAACAATTATCACAGGATCCTTCCCACGTTCTGCTCCAGATTTGGGGGCCAAAGTGAAAGGAGTTAATCTAGGGACTGGAAAGCCCGAGCACCAGAATTGTGATGGAGGGAATAGAATTCATTCTCTACTCCTTCTGCAGAGAGATGGCTTATTTTGGTCACTGAAATTCTGCCACAAATCACCATAACCCCAGGATACAATGTCCTGTCATCCATCAAGCCTGCCACTGGGGAATTTTCTGACTCAGCAAAATCAAAGCTGGTTCACACAAGGAAGTCACAACTTCCTTCTAAGAACTGCTGTAAGATTCATAAAAAGAACTTAAGTCTTCAGGACACAGCATCAGCTGGTGGGTTCTAATAAGTATGGAGGAGAAATGTTGGCAGAAAGAGAAATCTGTATGTCTCCCTTTCTTTCTCTCATTTCTGGAACCCACTCAGTTCTGATCCTGTGATCAGAATGAATGGAACAAGGATTAGAACCCAGTGGTGAGTCCCCTGTAGGCCCCTGGGCTCCTGTCCTTACTGCCACAGTGTTCCTGGGATTGGTCACTGGAGGCACCTTGGAGACCTCCTCCTTCCCATCTCTGGGAGCTGATGTGCATAGGAGACGGGCCATTCGACCTTACATGGGGAGGCTTTCTACCTGCACCCAAAGTCAGGAGTGCCCTGAAAAGCACAGTGGCCAGGAAGGAGGCTCTGTGCCAGCTTTCTCAAGATGTCCCTGCAGTACCAATTGGATCAGAATCACCTTGGAAACCTACTGAATCTGGCGCCAAAGGCCGCATTATAACCACCTCCCCACATTTCTCTGAAGTGTCCCCATCCTCTGACTCACTCCTTGTTAAGACCAGTCATGACTAGAAAATTGGCCCCAATGACTGAAACAGGCTGGATGTTCTGATTTCCTGAGAGGATCCGTTCCTGACAGATGGCATATTAGGTAGCTTCTACCTAATTTGAGAAAATGTCTTATCAGTTCCTCATCAGAAAATACTGAAGGACTAATTCTTTGATCCATTCTTCTCAGTGTATTCCATAATTTTGCCAATATTTAATACCTACTAAGAATACCTGTGCCACTTTTTTCCCCTCTAATAGCTGTTTGGCTTTACAATGTAAGGTTTGGGTGGTAAAGGCTCAAGACAAATGTTCTTACATTCAGGGGAAGTTAGAATCCATTTGGTCAGTGTTGTTAGTTATTTCCTGAATCTATACTTTTTTTAATTAAAAAAATTTACTTGTTCTTTTTAGATATACATGACAGTAGAGTATATTTGACATATTATACACACATGGAGTATAACTTATTCTAATTAGGATTCCATTCTTGAGGTTGTAAATGACATGGAGCATCACTGGTCATAAATTCATACATGAATGTAGGAAAGTTATGTCCTAGTCATTCTACAGTCTTTCCTATTCCCATACCTCCTCCCTTCCCTTCATTCCCCTTTATCTAATCCAATGAACTTCTGTTCTTCCTTCCCACCTCCATTGTGTTTTAGCAAATCCATGTGTCAGAGAGAACATCTGGCCTTTGGTTTTGGGGGGATTGGCTTATTTCATAGTCTCCAGGTCCATCCATTTACTGGAAAATGTCATATAATCTTTCTTCTTTACGGTTGAGTAATATTCCATTGTGTATATGTGCCACATTTTCTTTATCCATTCACCTGTTGAAGGGCACCTATGTTGGTTCCATAGCTTAGTTATTGTGAATTGAGCTTCCATAAATATTGTTGAGGCTACATCACTGTGGGTATGATGATTTTAAGTTCTTAGGGTATATACTGAAGTGAATCTCTATGTTTTAAAACTAAAGAAGGATTTAAGTATTATTAAGAGGTTCTCTAATGACCCAGGACCAAGTCTGGGTACCAATTACTTAACTTTGTCTTCAGCCTGGCTCAGGATCTCTGGAATTCTATCCTGTCACCCCTTTGTGCGCACCCTGCCTCCCTCATCTTTCGTATCTGGGTTCTGGCATCTCTGCAGTGGAGGTCTATCTCTCCTCTCCCATCCTGATCAGAGGAATTTAAGCTTTCTCAGTTCCTACATCCATGGAGTGCAGGCTGATGGAGCAGTAACGGGGATATCATGGAATCACAAATCTCTCTGAGCTTTGGTGACTTTCTCTGTGAACACGAGAAGAATAATTCTTACACTGCCAGGATTAAATTAGATGATGCATATATATATCTCACCCTGTCCCTGGCACATGAGTAAGGTGCTCAGTAGTGGTAAAATGTCACCACTATCATCTGGGCCCTTGCTTTGCCTCCCCCATGTGTCTCTCTTTCATTTGATCCGGTGGTAACCAGCTCTGACCAAGAGTCTCCCAAGAAGAATGCCGCTGGTCAGAGAGTGGAATAGTTCTCAAAATTCTCCCCCATTATAGCACATTCTTCAAAAGTGATCCTCTTCAGCAATTTTTAATATAAAATGCTAACCAGTTTTTAAGACTATGATTCCAAGAAGAGAAAGGAAACAACATGGGGTGTGAGACAGGTAGGGAAGGTGTGGGTATTACTTTTTAATTTTTTAACTTAATTTTTCTTTTTTTCTCCTATCAACCTAGCAGAGTTTTCACATATAAGTCCCTGATCTTTTGAGTCAATCACAGTGGTGTCCCTACCCTCAACCCAGAACTGAGTATCAGATGTCTCCTTTCTTAGATTGTGCTGTAAGGGAAACACAAGCATATAAAACACTCCCCTCTTGTTCAGTGGTCCAGTTCTGATAAGGAACCTCTTGCCCTTGGTCCCAAGTTCCAAGGCACCTCAACTCACTCATTTCCATTATCCGGATCATAGCTTTCTTCAGTTCCAGCTCTCAGTGCTGATTCTGGGACAAAATTTAGTCTCTGCTACTTCTCAGAACTTCCTATCTCTAACTAGTGCCTTTGCCCTGTTGAGGGTCTTTATTCTCCATCTGTCTCCATATGTCACATCTATCCCTCTATACCTACCACCTCCCTCCCTAGATTTCCAAATATCTGCTGCCCTGTGACTGAACTCCACATACAAACAATGCCTCTATTTCTAGCACAACTGGAGCTCCTTTTGCTGCACCCTGTATGGACCTCCCCATGCTCCTGGGACATAGTGTTTTGGTCGGGCAGTCCACTCTCATCTGGGCCTACCTAACCACCTGTCTTGCCCCTTAATGACAGGTTTGTTCCTCCTTATTACATGGCCTTCATAGAATCTAACTGTAGCCAATACACCAACTGCTTGGAATAGGCAGCCAATGACACAGAAAGAATGTCCTCAGGAGATAGGGAAACAGAAATAGGTTTCCAAGGAGACCTATCCATTGACTAACTGAATAGCTGTATTGAGGAGAACCATCAGGGAGGCTGGATTTTTACCATCGAATAGCGTAAAATCTCTACCTAGAGGCCTAACCCGTATAGAATGAGTCTGAAGAATAGTCATCTTATAATACAAATTGAATGTCGAAAAGTTTTAGAAAAACAGAGCTTCAAGGAGACTAAGATGCTGCAAAGTAGTTACTATTGTAATGCAGAGGGTCTGTATGCTGGAAGGGGACACTTTCTAACCTGGGTGTTCTCTGTTCTGATCTCTATTTCTGAACCTCAAAGAAGTTTGGCTATTGTGCTTCCTAATTTCATCTGCATGGGAGGGGCGACTGTACTCGGTATAGAGCCGAGAAAGTGCATGCACAGTGAAGGGGGAGAGGCTGACAGTTTCTCCTGCTAAAGATTTGTCCACTGGTTAACCTCTTACCTTGAATTCCCTTTCTGAAGGACTAAACACAGCTATTATGTATCCCAAGACTCCCTTTTAAAAAGTGAAATGTGTTCCACTTGAGTTAATAGATTCCCCATTAGCAGGAACTGGTTTTTAGGTTAGCTCTTTGCCATCCAGGCAATTAGATACAGGACAGGTCCATTTGCATTGGGGACTAGTAGGAGGAAGAGTGCAGGCATGCATTGATTAAAGTGACCACTGGGGAAAACAGCTCTGGAGTCAAAGACATCAGAGGTAGGAAGAGAGCCAGGGCAGTGAGAAGTGAACACAAACAAAAATGGCACTTCCACATGCCTTCAGAATGGAGGAGAGCAAGGGTGTGCAAGCACGCGTGTGCGTGCATGTGTGTGTGTTTGAGAATGATTAGTCTGGGGTGAATTCCTGACTTCCATTTGTCTGTATTTACAACCTTTTAGAACCCTGTCAGCTCAGATGTTTAAAAATGAGAAAGTGCTTATACCTCCCTACCTTCAGGCAAAATGGACTGAGTCTCAGATAAATATGAAAAGCTGTGGGCTTAAAACTCCATTTGTTTATTATTTTGATGGGCATGGAGAATAAAATGTTCCAAATTTAACATTTAAAGGGAACAAATAAAGTAGCCCATTATGCAAATGGTATTATGGGGTGGAGAGTCCTGGGCAAAGGAAGATAAATGTATTTATAATTGTATTTTAATCTTTTCCAATGGAAACCATTCCTTGCCTTTTTTAACCTGATACTAATCTTTGAGTGAAGAGATGGTAACTTCAATCTAGATAGCTATCAATTGCCTTAACTATAATGAATCTTGTAACTTTGCCTCCAAATTGTAATGTCATTTCAATTCTCTTTGTCATTACAGATAGATGTTCTCTTGTGAAAGACTGAATGATGAGCTTTGTTGTATACTTTAATTATTATTTTTGTTTTGAAGAATGCCTAAAATTTAGAACTAGGAAATAACAGGGATGATTAAGCAAACAATCTGTAATTGATATTCTCCTCCCTCTAAATTACATTTTCCAATGGTTTATTTATAAAAGTTGACCAATCCGGTTTGGCTGTTTCCATACATACAAAGCCATATCTCTCCCCTGAGATGTTTGCTGGCAGACAGACTAGGAGCAGTAATGAGTTTTCCAATCCAAACCAGCTGGAATCAAGGCTCCAAGTACTTTATTCCATGCAAAGAATGCACCAAATGTCACAAGGATATAAAAATCCTTAATGAAGCATTAATAAAGAAAGCTGTTTATCCTTCATGGAGCTATTATAGAGGCCAATAAGAATGTAGAAATATGGCTGTCTGAGAAATTTAGTGGTGTTTTTCACAGTCATAGCCCTCAATTCTTGGTGAGGAAGGATATAATATCAAGTTCTGTTCACTCTCCCCTCCTGATCCTGAGCAAAGTTGAGTTTTCCTTCCTTAGGACCCAACTCCAAAGCCTACCTTTACACCATTATCATCCAGGCAGAGGCAAATGCACTTCATCTTTTGCAAAGCAATGAGCTGAAATGTGATCCTGCTACAAAATTAGCAAGAAGTCACGGTTATTTCAGTCATGGCTGTGCTTTCATGGAAGACCATTCTCTAAATGCAAGCAGGTACTCCAGTATGTCCTTCTGTGAAAACTCACAGAACAGACCGTACTGCCTCACTCTGCTCCTTGGAGGGTTGAACAGGAGTGATGGCCAACCCTACAGCCCTTCTTCCTAAGTTTCTATGTACAACCATCAAACCCCATTGCTCCACCAAGTATTCCTAAGGTCATGGACAGATAGGATTAAGGCACTCCTCCTGGAAAAGTACAACATAAAACGTTAAGGCAATTGTGACTAAGAGAAAAAAAAATCATCTCATTATGTTCCAGTGAACCTCTTTTAAAGAGAGTCCACAGAGAAAAGCAAATTGGAGAGTTTGCTGGTCCTGGTCTGCTGGGCACTCATCCCCATGGACTCAGATGTAGTTTTGGGTTAAAACTGTATTCAGCAGTTATAGTTTCTTTAATATGAAGCAGAATATACCATGAAGATACACTGCAATTCCAATAATTTAATCTCATCTCCTGGCACAATGAAGGGATATTATTTAAAATAAAGGGGAAAAGAGAAACGTAGACTTAGATGTTGACTTTCCTCCCTGGCACCCTGTTAGTAAGGAAGTTGTCTTTCAAGGGCAATGAAAAAGAGTCCCAGAGTCCCATCAGCCCACCACATTTAGTTTGTTTGTTTTTTTTGGCGGGGCGGGGGGGTGGCAGAGATTGAGTCAAAGGGTACTTTTCCACTGAGCTACATCCCCAATCCTAAAATGCTGAGGGTCTCTCTATGTTGCTGAGGTTTGCCTCAAACTTATGATCCTCCCATCTTAGCCTCCTGGGTAGCTGGAATTATGGACATGGGACATTATGCCTGCCTCCACATAGACCTGCTTATATTAAGTAGCTGTGAAATCTAAGGCAAGGCATTTATATTCTCAGACCCCAATTTTAGCTCTATATTATGGTCATAAGAATACTAGTATTCCTTCTGACTACCTCCCAGGGGTGCTGTAAGGATCCAGTGAGAAAATGCATATAAAACTGCTTTCTAAACTGTGGTGAATCTTCTTTTTATTGTTGGTTTTACTTCTGATATAATCCAAAGACAAAGTATTTTCCCTGTGACCCTTGTTATTTCTGAGGTCCAGAATATTTTCTCCCACTTTGAAAAATTTTAACCATTAGGAGTGAAAATGATACTAGTCTTACTCTGAGTATTAACTGACGTCCTGTCTGGGTGTCGCTGGGAGATATGGATTCTCTCAATGCTGACATAGTATTATTTTCCATGAGTGGCTATGGCTCTTTTGTGATAGCTCTCCTATTATAGCAAATACTGCTTAGGGTATAGGCATGTGGTTCTGAATAAACCAAGCAACACCTTCAGAATAACTCAAGCAAGTTGACTGTCTGACACTTTTATCAATCATGCATGCATATGACCATCATACATTAACTGGAATGAAAAAAATTGTCCTGACCTCATGGTACTCACTGTTTCACTAATAATAAACTAAAATATTTAGTAGAGATCACATTTCTAACTCAGTACTTGGAATATGGTACATTTAAAAAATAGTTGGCTGGAAGAAATGAATAAAATATAGTCCACTTGGGTTCTGAGAATCAGAACAAACTCATTGGATTTCAATTCTGAGAGCCAAAGAGAGGCTTAAGGTTTTTCAATTTAATACATTGGAGGTTCCTGTTCTTTCTGAAATCCAGAACAAACCCAATTTTTCAATTATTTCCTCCAATGCAGTAAGAGGTCATGGTGACCCTTACACCGAATGAAATAGTGTTTGTGTTCATTGCTGACTCATCTTGTGTAGTGGAGACAATTTTCTGCAGAGAAGTATTGGAGAGATAAGAAAGGAATGAAAGTGAACATTAAGGCAAATATTCCTGTTAGCACAAAACATGGAGGGGAGTGGTCTTTATCATTGATGGGTCTTGCGCTTCATAAACCCAGAGGCTTTGTCTCTGATACTTTATCAGTTATGATGAAATAGGTAATATGATTTGCATTGGCACCAAATTTTAAGAGACATCCACTGCATTCATGAACAAAGCTTCTTTGTCCATTCTATTATCCCAAGGAAGAATATTTTCAAATCTTCTTCTCTGTGAAAGGCACCATGAAGAAAATGAAAAGGCAAGCTACAGAATGGGAAAATGTACTTACAACACCTATATCTACCAAAAGATTTGTCTTCAGATAAAGAACTTTTAAAACTAAATAATGAAAAGACAAATAACTTAATTTCAAAAATTGACAAAAGAATCAAACAAATACATCATCAAAAAGTGATATGAATGATCCCTAAACACATGAAATAATGTTCAAACTCACTAGTCATCAGGGAAATGCAAATTATATACCACAATGAAATACCACTGTGCACTCCCTGGAATGGTTAAAGTTAGCCCATGGGGAACGTAAAATGGTGCAACCATTTTGAAAGAGGCATTTTCTTACAAAGTGAATCAACTGTTACTTTATGACCCACCAATTCCATTCCTGGGTATTGTATTCACCATGAATGAAAACATACATCTACACAAAACTTTCAACATAAATATTCATAATCACTTTATTCTTAATAGTCTAAAACTAGAAACAACCCACATGTCCATTAAGAGGTAAATGAATTTATAAAGTAATCAATGTAGTGAAATTAGGTAGCATTTAAAATGAGTAAACTATTCATGCACACAACATTAATAAATATCAAAAACATGATGTTGATCCAAAGAAAAAACACAGATGCAAAAGAATTCACATTAATGATGTCTGAAAAAAAGAAATTATATACCAGAAAACAGATCAGGAGTTGTCTGAGGATGGAGTGGGGGAAGATGACATTACAAAGGGATGAGTGGACTTTTTGTGATGATGGGTGAAAAATTCTGTAGACTGTAAAGATGGTTACACATATGTATACATTTGGCAAAATTACACACTAAGATAGGTGTATTGTATCATCAGTTGTAGTTCCATAAGATAAATTCAAAACCTGGCATCATGCAAAGGCAACATAAATGTACTAAAATAGAATTTGGAGTCAGAGTATTTATATTGTATACAATTCATATTAAAATGTTTTTATTGCAATAGAATGTAGACAGCTAAAATGAGATTGAAGATTATAAATTGAAAGAAGGGCTACCTGTTTCTTAACAGTCATACTGCCTTAGAGAATATGAAGCACAATGCACCGGAATATTCAGAGAACATTTACATATTTATGTCTTTTATCTTCCAATAGAGAATGTATGTTCCTAAAAGCAAGGACGGTTGTCATTTTTATTTAAATTCATGGGAGAAAAGCATTGCTTTCTTGATAAAAGTGAGCAGGTTAAGAAAGTCAAACACAACAACCCTAGCCAAAAAGCAAGTCTTAACCCCAACCAGGAGAAGAAGGGGGAAAAGCCTTGCGTAAGCTGTTTTGAGATTATAAATTTTCACTAAAGAGATGTCATGATATGATGAATTAGTCTCCCAACGATGCCAAATTCATTGAATCACACTGTGCACTTCATAGACACAAATCCCAGTCCTGGCCCATCTACTCCTTTTCTTCTCCTTGAAATACATCTTGAGTGCAAATCTCATATCAATTCCATGGAAGACACTGAGACTCTGCTCAGATGCAGGCTACTCCAAGAGAAAGACCATGAATTTCCTACCTTTCGTCCAGAGCTCTTGGCATTGTAACTGGCACATACAAAAAAATACATCCTGTGGAATGGTCAGGCAGGTCTTTCTTATGTCATTCCTTAAATTTTGTTTCCCTACTTTTCTTTAACTTACCAAAATAAATTTTTGAAGAGCAGAAGTGATATTTATGTACCATAGTTTTTAGCTTTCGATAAATCATATATTTGTGGTTTCATCTTCTTTTCTCTGAGCAATACAGAAAACTCACTTAAAATGCAATTAAGAATGTGAAGTATAGAATGAACATTTTAAATGTAGTAATCATTTTAAGGGTAACAGGATTAAAGGTCATTTAAATGACTCATCCATGAAAACATAAATTAAAAAGACAATTCTTAATTTAGCTGTTCTTCAGGTTTGTTAGCAGAATTTTTAAAGTGGTTTAAACACACCTCATAGTGAATTATGCAAGACTATGCATCAAATCATACTTGAATTCCTATGCAAAATGTCTTATTTCTAAATTTCAGAAAATAAGCTGGTCTTAACCTCAAAATTTACAGGTTATGAATGACATACAAACAATATCATTTTCAGTTGCACATCTTGCAGAGGTAACAGAAACCAAGAGTGCAGGGACAGGAGGAAATAGCAGAATGATGGATAATTTAAACTTTGCCTTTGCAAATAAGCTTTAAATTTTTCAATTATCTTTCTCATTTAGGTTTCTCTTCGTCATATTGCTGTCGTAGGATCCGGACACATGGTTTCAGAAGTAGTAGCCCCATGATGAGAATGCCTGTTTTTCCCTTCTACTTTATTTAGAAAGTGCTCTAGGAAATGGAGCATGAATTTAAAATCCAGTCACATGTATCTGCACCGCAGAATCATCACAAAATCATACATTTGATAAATTTGCACAAGGGTCCCTATTTGGGGATTAGGAAAGAGAATGCTGCATTTCTCCCTGAATTGGTAATGTTTCCTGTGCTAGAAATTTCTCCAGCAACTTGAGCAAATTAGATTTGGCTTGGAGGACTCAGACCAAAGAAAAATCCTGCTGTGGGCAAAGTTAAAATATAATAGACATTGGAAATGCAACATGTGAATTTTTATGTGTGGTATTTACTTTATTTAGCAGCATGTACACTCAGTTGGAATTAGGGGAGATGGACATGGCCCCTGTGCACAGGTGGACAGTGAACATTTTTTGTTAAATGAACATTTTTTGCTAAGATAAAATATTATTGCTAATTTCTAGTAGATAAAACAGAAAAAAAGGAGCTGGTCAATGACATTGTTACAGAGCACATTTTGGGCAAGTGACACTGAATTCAGTGAGTCTTTGGTAAACCTGCTGTTAGACTTAAGTCAGGCCTAAATTGCAGGTGTTCATTTTATAAGCAAGAGCTAAGCCTAAAATGCCCCCTTGACCCAGGCAGGAGTTATCAGGTGCGAGGGGAGTTCCAAAGCAAGCAATTTGGGAAGGTTCTTGAACTTACCACCTTGCTCTTCTGCATCACAAAGACCAAATGGCCAATGAAAATAAGCTAGCCAGGCAGTCAAGCAATATGCACTTACTGAGGACCCACCTGTGGAGAGCATTGTGCTAGATGGTAAGGTGTCACTGTGTGGGTTTCTGTCTTCATGAGACCACAGTCCGGTTCACAGTTCATGGTCATAGATGATGGCGGTTCAATTCTATTCTGCATTGGCTCAGGTTCTGTGCAGGGGCCTTCCAGGACCAAATGAGGCTGAGGGGAAATTACCTCTCTTGGTAATCCGCTTCTACCTTGCCCACAAGAGCAATACGATACATACACTAGAAAGCAAATGATTATCACAAATATGATTTAAATGTGCTTTGTAGATCATTTAGTGCTGGCAATGTTAGGGGCGAAGCCTCCAGAAAGATGCCCTGCTGCTTGGACCATGCATGTGCCTTGACAGTTTATAGTTGCCCATTTTCTACCTACACAGACACTGTCAGATATGTTATATACAAAAATATACAAGGAGATGCATGTGGTTTCATACACAGTGCAGGGGTTCAAAGTTTGGACTCTGAATCCAGATTTCATGACTTCAAATCTTGTCTCCTTCTCTTACGAGTCTTATATTATGGCAAGTGAGTTTACTTTTCTGTCTCAGTTTCTTCCTCTGTAAATCGAGGATGAAAATTTATGTTATAAGAATTTAAAATGTATTATATAAATGTCTTAGAATACTGCCAGGATATAGCAATCATTCAATAAATGTTATCTATTGGCATTTTACCATTATACCATACTTAGTTTTAATAAGGAACTTTATAAAACCTTAGCAGGTATTTCATAGGGAAGAGGGTCTGCTGTGGACCTGGAGAAGTCTTTTCCATTCTATTGGGTTTGCTGATCTTTTGTATGGATTACTTTTAGTTTTATGACAACAGGGGTTATTATACTGGAAGATTTTTATTTCTTTTTCTTCTTTGCACTTCACTTTAAATATAAAGTTCTGGATGGATAGATGAATGGATGGATGGATAAATGGATAGATGAATAGATGGTTGAATGGAAGGATGGATGAATAGGTAGGTAGATAGATAGATGATAGATGATTGATAGATAGATAGATAGATAGATAGATAGATGATAGAAAGATAGATAGGTGCTGCATAAATACAGATTTTTTTAAGGAAGGGGAAATGGATCTGAGACTATATTCAAAGACCTTTCTTCATTCACATGGTGTTTCACTTTTTGCCCCTTAATTTTAACCCCTAGTATATACCATTCTGGTGAGACTCCCTTCCTCCTGCCTCTTCCTTTTGTGCTGATTACATCATAATCCCTGACCTCATTCCTTTCAGTTCATCTTCTATTTCTTCTGGAGTATGACACAGATGTTCACACGCTCTCCCAAACACTTGCTGTAAAGGGAAAGTTATAAAACAGAGACTCCTTTTACTGTTACTCTTTTAGAAGAAGGTCACACGTGTCATTTGGGAGGCTCTCTGTTAGGCAGAGACTCTGCCCTCAGGAAGTTGATTGTTTTTGAAGGAGACTGACAAGGAAACCACAAGTGCAAGCACATGTTGGTAGCCTGTAGGAAAGGGTGAGCTGGGAGTCCTGTAGGGAAACAGGAGGGGTCTGGAGGACCACTGAGGAAGTGAGCCATAAGTTGATCTTCCCTTCTTGAGCAGTGCTGGTTCAGGGCTCCCTGCTCTTGGGCACCATGTTCTATCGACTGAACTCTACAATGAAATAGCTGCCTATAACCCAGGCTCAAGGGGGTGCACTAGGGGGGTGCACTACAGTGCTTTGCATACAACCACTTATTTTTATTAAAGATGTATTAACCTGTCTCCTGCCTGTATCTCTTCCCCCTTATCACTGGGGTGCACCGTACTTCCAACCACTGTTATGTCTGTTTTTGAAATCTTTCTCTGGTCTCTGGCCTCACTTTGCCACATAGTTTGCAGGCAAGAAATGTCAGGGAATTCACATTCCCTAGTAGTAGCCCCTAATTAATAATGACAGGAGTTGGACTATAAATACCCAGCTCCATGCCCCTTGGCTCTGATGACTCAGAGGTGTGTCCTTCCCCAGAAACAGGCTCCAGTTGCCCACAGTGATGGCTACTCTCCCTTCCCTTTTCTTTCTCACTTTTCCAAGTACCCAACACTGCTTTCTTTTTTAAAAAAATATTTTCGTAACTGTTTTATTCATGTCCTATTTATCTTAAATGTTTTTGGAACTTCTAATCACTTATTTTTATTGGTTCTTCTTAGTTATACTTGACAGTAGGATCCATTTTGATAAAATTATATAAGCCTGGGATATATCTCATTCTAATTAGGATCCCAGTCTTGTGGGTGGGCACAATGTTGGGATTCACTTAGGTACTTTCATATGTGTACATATGAAAATTATGTTAGATTTATTCTATTGTCATTCCTATTTGTTTCCCCCCTCACTTCCTTTCATTCCCCTTTGTCTAATCTAGTGAACTTCTCTTCTTCCCCTCCCTTGTTTCTTGTGGTTAATCTTCCACATATCAGCAAAAACTTAGATCTTTGGTTTTCTAGGGATTGGCTTATTTCACTTATACAATAATCTTCAGATTCATCAATTTACTGGAAAATATCATGATTTCATTCTTCTTTAAGGCTGAGTAATATTCCATTGTGTATATGTTCCACATTTTCTTTATCCATTCATCCATTGAAGGGCACTGAGGTTAGTTCCATAGCTTAGCTATTGTCAATTGAGCTGTTATAAACATTAATGTGGCTCTGTCACTGTAGTATGCTGATTTTAAATCTTTTGGATACATACCAAAGAATGGTATAGCTGGATCAAATGATTGACCCATTCCTAGTTTTGTGATGAATCTCCAAACTGCTTTTCCAAAGGAGTTGCCCCAATTTGCAGTCTCACCTTTACCTTCCAAATAAACCTCTTGCATCAAAGCCTTGCCCCAGCATGTTTCTAAAGGGACCCAAATCAGATTCATGAACATAACCCGTTTGCAAACCAACCAACCCACCAACAAAAGATCATTTCTGATATTGCACCTTCACATGACTCACTCTTTTTTGTGTGTACGATTTAAAATGTTTTAAAAATTTCGTTCTTTTTTTAGTTATACATGACAGTAGAGGATAATTTGACTTATTTATACAAACATGGAGTGCATCTTATTCTAATTAGGATCCAAGTCCTGTGGTTGTGCGTGATGTGGAGATCCACTGTGGTGTGTTTGCATACATACATAGGAAAGTCACATGTCCCACTCTGGTCAGATCCTCTCCCTTCTGTCTCTACACCCTGCTCCATCACAGCATTCAGCATCACTCTCTCCTCCAAGCGTGAGGTTTTGAGGACATGGATTACGTCTTTTACCTTTGTGTATCTGATACCTCACTAAACAATTGCTAAATGAACTTTCTGTGGACTTTGCAATCCTCCTCCAGGAGAATGGCCCAGGGCAGGATGTTTTACCAGATGTGTGGCAAGAAGGACGAGGTGTATGAGGATGGGAAATGATGTCTCAGAAGAAAGGGGAAAGCAACTCTGGCAATTTAGCCATGATTACATTTAACCCCCACCATGGGTAAAGCACAATAGTTACCATGCTTCAACTTCTGTGTTTAAAGGGGGATTAAATAGCACTTGCCACAGTTCAGTTTTGGAAAAGTGCTTTGAAACTTTTGAACGACTCTATATGATTAAAATAGTAGCCACTGTTCCATCATTTAAATAATCTCATTGGCAAAGATCATGCATTAATCATCCCAGCAGAGTATTTTTATATTCTCTGAACATCTTTCATCTGAGAATATCACTATGGTTTATAAACATTAACTCAACATATTCCTCATGACAACATCCAGATTGGTCCTTTGCATGAATGAATAAACTGAAACCTGAAATGGCTAAACCACTTGTCCCAAAAAGGGCTAGGGACAGGTTACCATAGCTGAGTAAGTAATCAAAAGAGAGCCCTCTATAAATATTTAGATAGATGGGACAAATAAATTAGATAGACCCATAAGGAAAATAGTGCTCTCTCTTCCTTTCCCTGCTTCTCAGAAACCATCTGGGCTTCCTGATGGGACCTCCAGAAAAACCTCCCCTGAATGAGAGCTTTCCTGAACTACGAGATCCCCTGCAAAATATTTAATAGTTGCTTTGTTCTCAGCAGCAATTCTGTGCATTCCAAAGAACCATTCAAGTGATCCTATATCTTTTATGCTCCTGACAATAAAAATAGCTGTACCTTCCAGCCAGGTGAAGAGGGAGGCTACTGCATCTTTATGGAGGACAGATGCCTGTGGCACATATTAAAATGACTTCCATTTCAGTGAAACAGGATCCCTCTGTTTCAGCATCTGCTGCACAAACAGGAAGGGACCCCTCAGCAGGACTCCTGCCCAGCAGTCCCCACATTCTCCTGCCATGCCCTGGAATTGGTGTGTGCCCAGTGGTCTTGATATCTGCTTCATCTAACATTGAAAACATAAAGGGATCCATTTGATGGTGGTTCTTTTACATCAGAGCAGAGAGTAAGAGAACCATTTTGGTGCAGAGACCTCCCGGCAAAACTAGTCAGTCAACCAAGAAGCTCCCAGGCAGCTCAAAGAATCCACCCCCACCCCATCCCTTGCCCTTATCCCACCACCCATTCTGACAAGCCATTAAGGGCTCAGCTGAGCTTTCCTGGCAACAGGTGCTGCTTCCCCATCTTCTCCTACAGTAGTTTTAAAGGATTTCCCAACCCACAAGGTCCCATATATAACTCCTCTCGTATTCAGACACTTACAGACACACCAAATCAACAGTCAGCTTTTTGGGACGTGTTGACAGAACTGTCCCATAAACCCAACAACAGGGTGTTTTGGGTTTTCATCTCATGCCTTTCTTCTAAATGTGGAAGGAATTCTTTACAGTGTCTGAAAGCACAGTTTGGTGCTGAGCTCCTTAGACTTGAATCCTGGTTGTGTGTCTTGCTAACTTTTTGACCTTGGGCAAGTTGTGTAACTTCTGAGTTCCTCAGTTTATATATCTATAAAAGGAGAATAATAATAAAGATAACACCTACTGACCTTTCAGGATTGTTGGGGTACTTCAATGAGCTAGTACATGTTAATGCATGTAAGGTACCCTGCCATTCAGTAAGCGCTATAGAAATGTTTGTTAGTTAAAAATACACACACCCACATACATTCACACATCTGTGTATGTGTGCTATTTTACGTGCAAGAAAGAAAGAAGAGAGAGCCTGCTGTAGTGCAGGCACTGGACATTTTTTCCATGCTGTTCTTAATCAGGGTACTCATGGTATACCACTAACAATCATTTCCCCCTAATGGATCAGGAAGAAAAACTGAATTTTTCCCCCAAGCAAGTAGTTTGGGGGTTTTGTTTCCTTCCCCAAGACCACTCACTCTGAGAGACATGTCTTAAACACTTCACCTGGGAATGTCATTTCTTATCTAGAAGAACCTGCACAATCATTTTTTTCCATTTCCTCCAGGGTACACTTTCTGTGATTGGAAGAAATGCCAGACCGTGAGGATCAAAGATAGATTTCAATCTCATCCCCAGGTTTGTGACAAGATGCCCTGGGTGTGCCACCTGTCTACAGGCAACACTGAAGTATTGTGTGGGAACCAGCTCCCACCAGCTCACAAGAGCCAACTGAAATTTTAAGAAAGTTTTTGAGGTCATTGTTAAAAGTAGTCACTATTTAAAGTTAAAGTTACATAATCTTTAAATTATATTCTAAAGAGAGGTAGCAATATTTGACTCATCACTTTTTTTGATGGTGGGTGTTGGTACTGGGAACTGAACCCAGGGCTCACACTCGCTAAGCACATACTCTACAACTGAGCTGCACCCCTCGGGTCTTCAACTTATTACTTTTTCATTATTTTACTACATATTACTCTCAGCTATACTCTTGAGATTACTTAGTCTCCTAAATCTGTATAATAAATACATTCCAAGTTGAGTATTCCTCATCTGGAAATCTGAAATACAAAATGCTCAAAATACAAAATCTTTGAGTATCAATCTGACACCCCAAATGGAAAATTCCATACCATGATACAAATTATTGAAAATATTGTATAAAATCACCCTCAGGTTCTATGTATAAAATGCATATAAAACAAATAAAGGTATTGTTTAGATTTTAATCCTATCTCCAGGTATCTCATTATGCATGAGCAAATATTTCAAAATTAAATCTAAAATCTGCAACACTTCTGTTCCAAGCAGTTTGGATAAGGGCTGTTCAGCTGCCGTGTGATGATGGTACTGTATCCCTTATGTCAACGCCACTTTCAGTGGCGTCCTATAAGTTTAAATTGGATGGTGTGTTCACACCACAGAAATTGGCAAATGCAACAGGTAAGACTTAGGTCTATTGTCTTGTTGATTACATAGATTTATGAAAGTAGTGGAAAGATGTGAATGCTTTGGATTAAATTTGAAAGTACACTGCTTCTACCTTGAAGTCTTAATTAGAAAAGGAAGGTTAGTAGATATTATCTTACAAAGCGATCTAGGTTAACATCACCATTGACAAGACATACTGACATCACATACCCTTTGACGTTATGTGCTTAGAGGGCTATATTGCTTCTGGAATAGTCTGTGTGAAATGCATCATCTTAACATAATCACAAAAATAGTCAACCAACACTAAGAGGCAGTCCACAAAATACTTAGTCATTCTTTTCAGAACTGTGGAGGTCCTGAAAGACAAGGACACACTGAGGTGTTGTCACAGCTGCGAGGACAAATGACAACTAAATGCAAAGTGGAATCTGGATGTCTAAATAAGCTCTGCAATTGGTTAACAATACTGTTCCAATGTTAATTTCTTAGTTTTCATAATTAAAACTTAACTGCTATGTTAGTCAGTTTTCCATCACTATAAAAATATTGGAGATAATTAAGTTAGAAAAGTTGTGGTTTTGGATCTAGGTTTCAAAGGTTCCACTCCAAGATCAGGTGGACTATTGTTTTTAGATCTCTGGTGGGGATGCTGGGTGGTGATGGCAGGGAACAAGGGCAGATAAAGCAGCTCACCTCCTGGCAAGGAAGCAAAAGAGAAAGAGGAAGAGACCGAGGTCCCACAATCCCCTTGAAGAGTGTACCTACATCTGGCCACTTACTTCCTAATACTTCCACCATTTCCCAATGGAGCCACCAGGGACCAAGAAACACATAGACCTTTGTAATACATGGCCTTTAACACAGACCTTTGGGGGACATTCGAGATCCAAACTGTAGCACTGTGTCTAACATTTTTTTTTAAAAAAGTATTGCAGCCACAGACATTATATAATGAATAGCACAAAATAATCCAGGAAATATTCTTCTAGTATTCAACATTATTTGGTTCAGGAAAGAATCCTCTCACGTTTTTGTTGGATTAGTAAAGTTCTGACATGGTCTTTGTTGTTCCATTTTGGCCTTATTCAGTAACACAGATAAAAATAAAAATACTCATACCAGAAATATATTCACTTATCAATTATAATCATAGGCTGGCTGTGGACAAAAGTCATGTAAGATGGGAAAAAATCAACAAATATGCTGGGCATTAGTTTTATTGCTTGTATTAGAATTGTGTACATCAGTAAAATTTATAAAAAGCATTTACATGTTTTCAGAGTCAAGTGTCAAACATTTATTAGCACATCACTGAATATCTGTCCAAATCATTCATCTTTCCTTGGGGCTTTTTTCAAGAAGTTATTATACATATGTTCAGAATTGCATATATTGTTTAAATACATAGAGACTTCTGGGGATAGAAATTTTATTTTAAATACTTTCAATGAAGTACAACTTGGTAAAGGAAATCATCACTACTAATTAATCATTTTTATAAATACACATTTTCATATTCTGGTTTGATGTATTTTTGATTGTGTCTGGGGATCTTGTAATGTTGTTGACAAAAATTACATTCATTCAGATTGAGGAAGGTGAATATAATACCTTTCCCACACCAGCCTCCGTGGCTCCTGATAGAACCCCAGCTGCTATTTTAGCAGTCATGGCATGCAAGCTTCATTGAGTCCTTTTCCAATTTTCCAACCAGGTGAAAGTGTTGACATCCAACATGATTTACATTAATAAAAATATTGTTTTATGTTTGTTTCATAATAGGTTGAGTATAAAGATGACCTTCCTATATGAATAACAACCTACATAGACCCAAACTCCTAAGGACAGGACTTGCATTTTGTTCTGTGAACATTTTCAGAATCACTTTTCCCATTTTTGGATTATATCCACCTCTTCAGCTGGGTTATTACAACTGTCCTCAGCCTGACCCCAAATCCTCTTCCAGATACAGGAGTCACCATTTGCATCTCCACTCCCTTTGGTATGGCTGATCTGAAGGACTCACAGTTGTCTGGATCTACTTCCTGTCTCCTAGGTCTGACTATCACTCCACTTCCATCTGAAATAAATTCTTCCTTCCTGTCTGCCCAAATGAATCCCACCCCTTTCACTGGGCATGATATCAGTTCTTCTTCCTTTTTGAAGTTCTTCATGAAGACTTCTTCAACTTTCCTTCTTGCGATCCCATATTACTTTTGGGGGCATCATTCATTTAGGGATTTATACAATATATTGGATTGTTGGATATTTGTGTGTGTGTGTGTGTGTGTGTGTGTGTGTGTGTAGGTGTGTCTCTGTGTGTGTGTTTATATGTTCTCTCCAATTTGACTTTAAGTCTCAAACAATGGAGACTATTTCCTATGCTTTTATTTATCATACTAGAAACTTAGTATGGATTCAATAAATATTTGTTGAATGCTTTTTAAAAACAAATGAACAAATACCACAATTGAAGTTTTAGGTTTTAGTCCTTTCTTCAACATTAGCCTTTAACCTTTACACAAATTATTTCTCTCTAGAAACTTTTTTACTTCTGAGCCTTTCAGATTAGAAGGATCAATATCATTATAATCCGTAGGTGAATAAGAGCTGTCATCCCTTGGTTTCAGTACTAAAAACAATATATTAAACTTCTTAACAGTGACAGCAGTGAGAAGACAGCTTAGTCCTAGGTTATCCTAAAACTTACTCAACCTCTTAGTCAGCTTTCTTCACTGCTGTGACCCAAAGACCTGACAAGAGCAACATAGAGGAAGAAAAGTTTATTTTGGGGCTCATGATTTCAGAGGTGTTAGTCCATAGACAGCCACCTCCATTCCTTGGGACTCGAGGTGAGGCTGAAAATCATGGCAGAAGAATGTGATGGAGGAAAGCACTTCAAGACATCACACCAGAAAGCAGAGAGAGAGAGAGACCCCACTCACTATGTACAAAATAAATACCCTAAAGGCATGCCCCCAATGACCCACCTCCCCCAGTCACACCCTACCTGGCCACAGTTACCACCCAGTTAATCCCTATCAGGAGATTAATTCACTGATTGGGTCAAAGTTCTCATAACCCAATCATTTCACCTGTAAACTTTGTTGCATTGTTTCACACATGAACTTCGGGGGGAACACCTTATGTCCAAACCACACCTGCCTTATTTTGTATATCCTTGTCAACCCAGTGCCTAGGACTACCTGGCTCTTAGTAGAACCTCTCAATAAATGGTATAAGTATCATCTAGCCCTTGAAAAGGCTATGAGATTATTCTGAAGAATGTTTCCCTAAAATAGTCCAGAAGTTATTATATCCTGCAAACAATAACCATGTGGGCCTCTGTGTTGGCCAAAGTTATGCAATTTTTGTAGCACTCTTGATTTTATCTGAGTCTAATCCAATGACAAGGAGAGCACCATTCAGAGCAACTGCAATGCCAGGTGAGCAAAGCCAAGACTTACTTAGGTTTTTGCTGTGCTCTGAGAAGGTCTGAAGTTCTTTCTGAGAAAAGGCAGGTTGATGGTAGGGAACTGCCCTGCATAAGGGTCTTTGGCAATTTCTTAGGGTGGTTTGATTTACAGAAAAGTTGCCTTTAAAAAATAAAGCTGAATAAAACAGGTTCCACAGTACTCTTGTGTAAGTTGTCCTGAATAGCATAAATTATTTTCCTGAGGCTATTAACTCAGAGTCTGAGTAACACAACTAGTATTTTTATGGGCGACTAATGCGCAGGGAGCATGGCTGCCCTCTCTTCTGTGCAATGGCTGACCTACTAGCAAGTCTCACCCAGTTAGAAGCTCGGAAATCGTCATCTCCAGACACTTCTACCTGGTTCATCATACCTACTACTTCCATCATTTAAAAAAAATTCTCTTGAACTCTATAGTAATAAGTGTCCTGGGTTCAAGATGGCATGACCAGGTCCTCAGGTTTCCTGCTCTTTCCTAGGATGCTACCCACCTCCATCATCTCCTCTACTTCACCTTCAGGGGGCATCTCTAGGTCTTGGCTGAGGTGCTGCCTAATTAATTTTTGTCACTGCACATTGACACAGCTCCCCTCAACTGCAATTCTCCTTGTGGGTTTCTTTCCTCAAGGTGGATTCATCTCTATCATAGTGAGGAAAGTGTTTTAAGGAACAGCAGAATTGCAGTTCCTGGGCAGGTAGGGAAAGAACCTAATTTGCAGCTTCAGTTTGATTTGTTGTTGTGCTTGGGTGAGGCAACTCTGTCAGCTCCTTGCACAACCAACAAGGCAAGTCTGCGAAGGGTGGGGGCGCAGCCTGTCCCTATTCCGGTCTGTCTGCAGGGACTTGTCCACACAGGTCGAACAGCTACAGATCTCAGTTCATTCTGAAGGCTACTCACTGGTTATGTTTCCTGAACGACACGCTCGAACCACCTCCTCCACATATGTGGTTATTACCCATAGGACATCACTAAAGCAGGGATTTTCTCACTCTGCCTATGTTCATGTGGGATTTGGTCACCAGGACTCAAAGCTTAGTCACTGCAGTGCTGCATGATTAGAGAGTGAGCTGTTCTTGCAATGCTTGGATTTTTATTGGAAAAGGGTGTAGGCGCTGGCTACTGGGAATTCCTTCTCTGGGCTATGATTTGAGAGTGTTGTCTTTGAAAGTCCTTTCCCCTTTCCTATTCTGAATACCCATGGAGTCTATGTAAATATCACTGTCTCTTCCCCTTACCCAGACACAGGCTCTTTATTGAGCATTTCCTTCTACAACATTCTACTTAAAGGGATTGTCAGTGTCCCTATCTTTCCTCTCAAACTGGGGATTAAAATTCCCAGGCCTCCAGAATGGGTGAATAATTGCTTTGTCATGAGAAAAATCAATATCAGCCACCACAGGAAGTGGGGTAGGGAGCAGCTGGACAGAGGCCTGCACTTCGACTGAGAGCAAGGTCATTTGTATAACCCAAAAGGTTATGCTTTCCTGCTTGCCTTACACAATGCTGCTGAGCTGAGCCCAGCTAAGACTAGAAGCAAGTGCAGGTCCCCTTCAGTAAGACCACCGAGCCCCCGGAGCAGCCACTCAGCTGCATGCAGTACCATTGACCCAGAGTGATCCTCAGGAGAAAGCATAGATTCCACTTCGCTGGGGGCTGCTCGTCCGTAAGTAAGGGAAGCCTGGCCATTTCCTCCATAAGTCAACTGCTCTATTTGAATCTTCTGGACACTTTCTCTCCCAAGGCTTGGGGAGCTAGGAAAAAAAAAGAGAACATGTGTGTGTGTCTCTGTATGTGTCTGTGTCTGTTTATTCTTTTCTCTGATAGAGATCAGGAAAACTTAATACCTCCACAATGTACAGGAGTTGAATGGGACTGGTATATGCAGAAACTTTTTAAAAGTAACAGCTTATTGAAATAGGATTTGCATACATTAAATCAATACCTTTAAAGTGTCCCATGCAGCAGTTTCAGTCTGTTCACATACATGTGCAACTGTTACCCCAGTCAATTTTGGCAGCCTTCATCACTCAAAGACAAACCCTGAACTGTTGCATAATCATGACCTGACCTGCCCACCACCCCATCCCCACGAAACCTGGAATCTGCTTTCTGTCTCTTTTAGATTTGCCTCTTCTGACAAATGTGGTCTTTTGTGACCGACTTCTTTCAAGGATCATCTATGTTTTATAATCAACCAGTACTTTGTATCTCTGTTATGGCTAAATAATAAGTCACGGTGTGGATAAGTGTTTATCCACTTACCAAGTGATAGATATTTGGGTTGCTTCCATTGTTTGGCTGTTAATGTTGCTCTGGACATTGGTGTGCACATCTTTGTGAGGACATATGTTCTCAATTATCTGGGAATGAAATTGCTGGATTATATAGTAACTCTCTGTTTCACTTTTTGATGAACTGCCAGACTGTTTTCCAAAGTAGCTGCACCACTTGAAAATCTCATTAGCAAATTGTGAGGGTTCTGATTTCTCCACATCCCATCAACACTTATTATTGTCTGTCTTCTTGATTATGAGCAGTCCTGGTGGATGTGCAGGAGCATCTCATTGCAGTTGCTATTTGCATTTCTTTTGTGATAAATGATGTTGAGCATCTTATCATGTGCTCTTTGACCATTTGCTATCTCATCTAGAGAAATGTCTATTTAAATCCTTTGTTCATAATTTTCAAAGTGTTTGGAAAACATTTTGCTTTCTAATTTTTATCATTCATAAACCAGTCTAGAAGTTTCAGGGAGAACATTTCATATAGTGCAATAATAAAGATAATAGAGTTTCTTATATATTTTGGGGGATTATATTTTAAAATACACAATTTTTTTAAGAGTAGCTATAGTAGGTTCATGGCAAAGTTGAGCAGAATGGAAGAGTTCCCATATCCCTCCACATAGGAACAGCCTCTTCCACTACCAGTATCCCCCACCAGATACTACAACATCCGTTACAATCAATGAACCTTCATTTGACATACTATGATCAAAGTCCATAGTTGATGTAAGGGTTTACAAGTGCATAATGACATGTATCTAACATCAAAGCATCATACAGAGTAATTTCACTGCCTTAAAAATCCTCTGTGCTCCACCTACTCATTCATTCCTTTCCAGCACTGATTTTTCCTTTTTCACAATGTCATATAGTTGAAATCACATAGTATGGAATCTTTCCATATTGGGTTCTTTCACTTAGTAAAATGCACTTAAATTTCCTTCATCTCTTGGTACCTTACTTCTTTTTAGAGTTGAATACCATTCCATTGAATGGATGTACCACTGTTTACATACTCAACTTCTGAGAGTCACTTTGCTGCTTCAAAGTTTAGGCAATTATGAATAACACCGCCATAAACATGTGTAGGGTTTTTTATAAACATGTTTTCAGTTCATCTGACTAAATACCAGGGAGTGTGATTGCTGGGTTGTATGACAAGAATATGTTTTATTTTATAAGCAACTGCTAAACTGTGTTCCAAAGAGGCTGTACCATTTTGCATTTCCACTAGCAATGAAGGAGGGTTCCTATTTCTCTGCAACCTTGTCAGCCTTTATGTCCTGCTTTGGATTTTAGCCATTCAGTGTGGATAGTGGTATCTCATTGTTATTTTAATTTGCAATTCCCTGTATCCTGCTATTCTTTTCATATGCTCACTTGCCACCCCAAAATCTTTGGTGTCCATTCAGGGCTTGTGCTCATTTTTTAAGTCCAGCTGTGTACTTTTTCTTATTGAGTTTTAAGAGCTCTTTATATATTTTGGGTAAGTCTTTTTTTCAGATATGTCTTTTGTAAACATTTCCTCAAAGTCCATGGCTTGTCTTCCCATTCCTTGACAGTGTGAGTCACAGAATAGGAGTTTCATTTTCATGAAATTCAGCTTATCAGCTCTTTCTTTCTTGGATCAAACCTTTGATGTTGTACCTAAAAAGTTGTCACTACACTTGACCTCATCTAGACTAACTAGTTATTTTCCAGGAGTTTCCTATTTTTGCCTTTTACATTTAAGTCAGTGATCCATTCTGAGTTAGCTTTACTGATGTGTGTGAGGTCTGTGTCCAAGTTCTTTTTTTGCTTATGAATTTTGAAAATTTTCTTATGGGATTTTTTTTTTATTATCATTGAGTTGAAAAAACATGTATTCTAGATGTAAGTCTCTCAGCCGACATGAGCTTTGTGACTATTTCTCCCATTCTGTAGTTTGTCTTCTTACTATTTCAATGGTGTTCTTTGCAGCACAGAAGTTTTCAATTTAGTGAAATCTGATTTATCTATATTTTTCATTTTTGTCACTGGTGAGTTTGGTGTCCTATGTAAGAAACCATTGCTCAGTCCAAGGTCAAGAAAATTTGCTCTTACATTTTCTTCTAAGAGTTTTATAATTTTTCTCTCACATTTAAACCAATTATGTATATATTTTGAACTCGTTCTTGTACATGGTATGAGGGTCCAACTTCATTCTTTTGCATGTGGATATCAAACTGTTCTAGCACAATTTATTGAGAGAACTATTCTTTTCTTGAATTACCTTGGTACCCTTGTCCAAAACCAATTAATTAAAGGCAAAAGTGTTTATTTCTGGACTCTCAGTGCTCTTCCTTTGATCTATATTTATATGCTTGTACCAGTACCTCCTGTCTTAATGATTAGCTTTGTAGTAAGTTCTGAAATTGAGACGTGCTCTCTGCTTTGTTCTTCATTTCAAGGTGTTTTGGCAATTATTTCTTTGCAGAAACAGACAAGTTGAATTTCCATATGAATTTTAGGATCAATTTGTACATTTCTGCAAAGAAATTATCTGGGATGTTGGTAAGGATTATGTTGAATCTGTAGGTTGGGGAGTATTACCATCTTAATATTAAATCATCCTCATGAACACAGGATGCTCTCCCTTTTATTTAGGTCTTCTTTAACTTTTTCAACCATTTATAATTTTCAGTGTACAGATCTTGCATTTCTTTTGCTAAATTTATCCCTAAGTATTTTGTTCTTTCTGATGCTGTCTTAAATGAAATTGCTTTCGTAATTTCATTTTTTGAATGTTTCATTGCTAGGGCATAGAGATATAATTAACTTTTATATTTGATCTTGTATCCTGAGACCTGACTAAACTCTTGTATTAGTCCTCATAACTAACTTTCTCCTCTCTCCCCTCACTACTTTGCACTACTTTCAGTTTCTCTAAGGTACTAAGCACCCTCTTGGGTGCCACAGGGCCTTTGCACTGCTGTTCCCTCTACTATAGCCAGCACCATTCAGTCCATACCTGTTCTCTTTTTGCAAGAAACTCTATTTACTGTATTTCTCCTCAGTGCCTACCTCAGTTTATCCCCTCCTTTGTGCTACACATTGACTAATATTGTTTTGCCTAACAGATTATAAGTCCCTGACCACTTTTCCCCACTACAATATTCTCAGCACATACAGCATGCTGTAGTTAAGTGAATACTTAACAAAGCATTTGCTGAATTAAAGAAAGGACGAATAGTTGATGTTGGGGAAATACAGCCATCATTAAGAACTTTGGGTGGGGAACATGGGGGGAGTTGAAGGTGTGGCACATACCATGTGCATAACCAATCTGACCTCCTTCTGGGGAATGACGTTCCAGAATGGAATGTGATTGTCTTGGTAGTGCAGAGGAATCGAATGCAAGGCCAATAATGTGGGGTTTGTTTTTTTTTCTTCTTTTTCTTTTTTGTTATTGTTTCTCCGCTCAAACTCCCTGCTGGTGGTGGGAAACTCAGAAAGGAAACCCCAGCTATCTGAATCATTGGTAGATGAATAACCTCAGTCTGACTTCTCATTTGCTTCTTACCTTTCCTGAGGTTGACTTGCGGGGGCGGGGGCGGTTAGAAAGATTCAATGCCTTTTTCTTGCCAACTCTAACAAACATAGGGAAAGTCCCAAACTGCTGCTCCAGTGACTAGCCAGAAAAACATTCCCTTGGAGCCCTGTAGCAGGGACACAGTTTTGGGGCTCACTTTCCTGAAAGATGTTCTAGAGCCTTTCAATTACTGCTCACCCTGGGGTGCTTCATAAATACCAGTGAGAATTGTTAAAAAGTGTTCTTTTCCTCCCTTAATTGGAGTTTTCTTTAAGTCTGAGTTAAACTCTGGTGTGTAGTGGCACCATAGACCCATGGAGTTAGGTGGGAGTCCAAGGGTGGCAGAGAGCAGAGTGAAGTATAGCCCAGAGGCCTGGAAGAGGAAATTAGGAGGAGGTGGGCCCACAGCCTCCTGGATGTGTGATGAATGTCCTGTCCTCCTCTGGGAATTTGTGTCCCAGTTGTCAGCATGGAGAAGGAAAATGCTTGTATTCAGAGACTTTTCACACTGTGCTGTTTTATAGAGTTCTTGCACATCTGAGATGGGGTTTGGTTCCAGGTGTTTTGAGACCTTTAAGACACAGTGAAGCATCCTCTCTTGAAACTTCAAGACTGTTGAGGTAGGGACCCCTGGACCCCTGTCTTTTCCTAGTCTCTCCTGGCTCAGTGTAGGGTCTGAAAGAAAATTAGACAGAACCTCTTAAATAAAAAGATGTGCTGGGCATGGTAACATGCACCTGTAATCCCAAAGACTTAGGAGGCTGAGGCAGGAGGATTTCAAGTTCAAAACCAGCCTCAGCAACTTAGCGAGGCCCTAAGCAATTCAGTCAAATTCTGTCTCTAAATAAAACATAAAAAAGGGCTGGACAAGCTACTGAAGAATGCCCCCTTAGCTGCCCAGCAAGAATTCATAGCTTGCACAGTGGCAGAAAGGGCCAAAAGCTTAATATTATGAACTGTTTTGAAAATAAAGTATCTTGAAATTTTAAAAAAAGGTGTATACCAAACTAATTTTGCAAATTAGTTTTTACAGCCCCATGAACTATGCTCATTTACTATTTTTATGACAATTTCATCCTGATGCTCATCCTTCCTTTTTGTCTTCTATGCCACAAACATTCAGAATACTTACTTTTTAGTTGTTCAGCACAGATAATTAACTAGTTTAGAAGAAATTCCACACATAAATAAATAATTGTTTTGCTGTCAATAAAATAAAATTTAAAGGAAAATGACTCAAAAGTGGAAAACATAGCTTACTGGGCATTGATTTTAACTTCTTTGTCAAAGGAGATTTTAAAATATAAGGAGTTTACATTGAAACAAATGGAAGAGGAAGTTTGTGAAATTACAACACTCAGATACATTTACTTTCTTAAACTAAGGGGTTTTTTGTTTGTTTTTGCAGTTCTAGGAATTGAACCCTGGCCTCGTACTTATGAGGCAAGCACTCTACCAACTGAGCTATATCCCCAGCCCTTTAGGCTAAAGTATTGAGGGAAACATCATGCAGGAGCCTTGCTTATTTTTTTCTTCCTAACCCAGGATACCTCTCTAATAAAAGCAGGGGATCACAATTTGGAGTTTTCCATCTGAACCCTTTCAATGGCAGTAATACTGACATGGAACATCTTAGACCAGAGGTTTCTGAGTTTTCATGAGCAAGTTTCCAATTGCTTCCTAACAAAATTACTTCTATTTAGAGGCAGACCTTTAAATGGGGATGACTTTACTTGAGTTTTGTAATTTGTTGAGTTTGATGCAAATAGTTCCATCTCTAAATGGGTCAAGATCATTGAACTTGGATTTTTCTTCCTTAGATTTCCTCTACTCACAAAGCTTTGCCAATCATTTAGATGCTGTTTTGGTTCCATAAATATTCATTGAGCATTGACTAAGATACTCTTTTAGATTCTCTGAAAAAAGCAGTAAGACCCAAAGCTCCTGTTTGTGGAGTTTATATCCTGGTAAAGCTTATTTTCCTCACAGTAAAATGGAATAAAAATAGTCCATGTCTCAAAGGGTTGCTCTGGGGATTAAGTGGGGGTGGAGGAGGGAGGGGGAAGGCAGAGGGAAATTGAGTGAGGAAATGCCTCCTGGCTCATCAAGGATCTTGGCTCTCTAGGGATTTAGCAGAGGTCAGAGGAGACCCATTATTAAACTGCAGAATCGTCTGAATGGCTTTAGGCTGCAAGGAAGGAAGCAAGAGAAAAAAAAATGTGGAAAATGTGAGTGAGAGCAAAAGAATAATACCATGATACTGATGGCACAGGTAGATAGATTAACCTTGAAAAGAGAATGGAACTGTGACTCCAGCTGTCACCGGGAGAGTTTTGAGTGGGGAAGCCAAAAGCAGGCTTATGTAAGTAGGCTCTGAGTAGTGTCCCTTAAAGTTGTTAACAGTCTTCCACGTTAAGAAGTAGGAACTTCGAAGGGTTAGGTGGGATGCCTCTGAGACATTTTCCACGCTAATTATATGCTCTGAGTCTTTGACTACAGAATTAATTTAAATACCCGTGGAAACAGAATGTCAATATTTCTTCAGGTTTGTTCCCAAGACCACCAGCATTAAAGCACCTACATGCTTGTTCAAACTATGTACTCCTAGGCTTCAAAAAGGGACATTTGTTGTCTGTGTAAGGACAGCTTCATTTTTTCTATCTTGGTAAAATATGCATAATATAAAATTTACCATTTTAACTATTTTAAAGTACAAATTCAGTAACTACATTCACCATGCTGTGCAACTATCATCACTATCTAGTTCCAAAACCCTCTAAGGAACCCTGTACCCATTACACAGTCACTTACTCCCCCTCCCTTCAGTCTCTAACAACTGCTAATCTGCTTTCAGTATCTATGGATTTGCTTATTCTGGATATTTTCTAAAAATAGAATCATATGTGAAGACATTTGGGTCTTGCCTCTTTCATTTAGCTTAGTGTTTGTCCATTCATAGCATAAATGACTGTTCCCTTTCAGTTATGGCTGAATAATATTCTATAGTAGGATATGCCACATTTCATTTATCCAGTTATCAGTTGATGGACATTTGGGTCATTGCCTCCTTTTGTCTATTGTGAATAGTGTCTTTATGGTCATTTGTGTACAAGTTTCTGTTTGAACACTTGTTTTCCATGCTTTCGAGTATGTATCTAGAAATGCAATTGCCAGGTTGCATGGTGATTCTCTGTTTAACTTATTAATGGACTGCCAGAGTGTTCATGTACAGTAGTGGCACCACATTCCCACCCCAACGTATGTGGTTCCAGTTTCTCTATATCCTCAGACTCCAGTTACATTCCCTCTTTTTTTTTTAATCAGAAAGGGAAAAGGCCATATTTTAATACAAAACCAGATGCAACAATGCATACCAAAGAACGATAAGGGTCTTTAAGATGAATAACACACAATGACAGAAAACACGATATGGTACACCTCTAAGAGTCTACAACCAGACTAAGAAATAAACACACACACCTCCCCACTACCCCCACATTCGTTTGTACAGGCCTATGAGCAATCGTCAGGGTGTCCTTTGTCAGTGGGGAGCAAACCATTTCTTATCATCTGATATATTGTCCTCTTTAGATCTCCACATGAAAGTACCAGAGAAATTTGGAAGCACTGATCACCTGGTCATCATTGACAGTGTAACATATCTACTGTAATGTAAATAGTGCTGTGTAAAGTGTTTTGGTAACCTGTTACAATTAATGGCAAGCATCAAAACAACCTTCATTTGTATGTAGATTTTATACCAAAAAAAAATGCAAAACACATTTTATACTTTCCATTGACAACTCCCTCTTTTAAACTTTAGACATCCCAGTAGGTGTGAAGTAGTATTTCACTGTGGTTTTGATTTGCATTTCTCTAATAACTAATGACATTAAGCATCTTTCCATGCATTTATTGGCTATTTGTATGTCATCTCTGAAGAAAGTTCTATTTAAGTCCTGTACTCACTTGTTAATTGGGTCATTTGTCTTCTTATTGTTCAGTTTTAGGAATTCTTTCTCTGGAAACTAGATCCTTGCCAGACATATACAATTTGCAAATATTTTCTCCCATTCTATGAGTTGTTTCTTCCTTGCCTTCATTGTATTCTTTGATGAACAAAAGTTCTAAATTTTGAGGAAGTCTAATTTATGTTTTTTCTTTTGTTGTTTGTGAATACCCAGTTTTGATTATGATGTTTATGATTATGATTATTACACTAGAACAGTCAAACCTTACCAAGATATTATCTGTTGAATATAACACATTTCTAATACAAATTGAGCAAACTTTAACCAAAATTATTGGGACTGGAGGTGTTAGATTTTGGATTTTTTTCAGATTTGGGAATGTTCATGTATACATAATGAGATACTTTGGGTATGGGACCCAAGTCTAAACACCAAATTAATTTGTGTTTTAATTTCACCTTATACTTATAGCCTGAAGGTAATATGTACTATATTTTTAATGTGTTTGCATTTTGACTATAACTCATCACATGAGGTCAGGTGTACAATTTTCCACCTATGGTATAATGTTTTAGATTTTGGATTTTGGGTTTGGGGATGCTCAACCTGCAGTTAGACTTGCTTTAGGTATCTGATCTAAGTGTACCAAAGAAATCATACACATTTGATTCATCTGTATTTTTTCAACTAACATTTATTAGCCCAAGTATTGTTTAACATTTAGTGTTGATTGTAAATGAATTTCATGCATTATTTACAAGGCTTAGAACAAAACAAAAAACAGAACTTCTAAGTACAAACTGTGTAGCCACCATTACTTTTTTGTAGTAATTTCATTGATATAAACACTTGCTTTTGTATCATTTCACTCACCAAAAATTTATTGAGCACATGCTGTCATATTAGTGTTAAGCACTAATTGAAGATAAAAAGATGTGCTCTATCTCCATGGATCTCATAGTCTTTCAGGAGATTAGGGGAAAAAAAAAAACCCATGGAAGTGAAAAAAAAAAACATACTATGTAGGAAATTTCTGAAAGATAAAGAGAGCAAAATGCTGTGGGGGTCACAGAGAAATCATAAACTGTATCCTCAGGTGCTGGGGACTCCAATAAAAAGGCATTTTGAGCAAGGAAATTCCATGAACTTATTTAATTTTTAGAAACATAATTCTGGTAGCAGTGTGGGAGTGGACAGGACTAGAAGCGATAAAAATGAGACAGTGAGGTTAACATTCTGGCAATAAACTCTCCCCATATTCTTTTTTGTTTAGCCCTTAGAAATATTCCAAAATGTTTCAAATGTGGATATGAAGTTTATGGAGAGCTTCAAACATTTGCAGTGTAGTGTCGGCAGAGTTTCAACAGATACCAAAGATGTGGCCAGTCTCATTCCATCTATGCTCCCCCTTAAACATTCCCCTTCCCAGATATTTTGAAGCATATCTCAGACATCATGTTAATTCATCTATAAATATTTTGTTACATAACTCCTTCAACTACCTCTTGAAAATATACCTCAATACCATTATCCTATGTAAAGTTAATAATAATTTCTCAATGGTATGTTTAATACTTAAGGATTTACATAAATATTCACATATAAAATTTTATCTTATTTCCTATGGAGAATTTTTTCCTTAATACCTTTGGTAGAAGATGGTGGGGTGATGGTGTTTCTTAAAAACTTAAGTATCTTAAAGCTTCTTAAAATATCCACAAAATGTATAGCTCCCAGGGCCACATTAGTTATTAACTCTCCTATGATATATACTTAGCAAAGAAGTTTGTTTTACTTGTTATACATTTATAGTTTGAAAATGATGTATATAAATTGAGCTCTTTAGAAATTTTGTCTTTGAGGTTACTCAATAATAATTCCTCACATTTATGTAGTGCTTTGAATTTTCCAAAGTCCTTGCATGCCTACTATCTAATGAACTCTAATGACACTGCTGCGCAATGATGCCTATTATCTACTGTTTACAATTGTTATCAATTTTGCTTTGTGTGCCTTTGGGCTTGGAATGAAATAATAAACAGTATATGCAAAAATCCTCTACTTGTGAGCTAAGAAAGATTTATAGTCAATCTTGCATGAGCAATGAAAAGAAATTGGTATACCATCTCATTAGTTATAATTTACTTAATTTTCTATAGTGTGGGAACACTTGACATTTATACACACACATATGATGGTGTTTAAATCCACTGTTAGAACTCAGTGTTTTTCATGGGCTCCCAACCCACACATAAATTTCTTTAACTTCTTGGGAAGGTTTGTAGTAAGATCAAGGAGCATGGCAAAATATGGATTAGTATAAGGTCAGGGACTGAAACATGCTGACAGATTACTGTAAATTAATACACCATTCTTTTTGAATTATTTCTTAAATTTTCTTCAACATTCCCAGACATGCACTAGGCAAGGTTATCTTTGAGGCATTCCATGCAGAAAAGCTTGGTGACTGTTCACCAAAGAGTTCATAGTTCATGTAGATCTTTACCCATAAAATAAAGACAACTGAAGTGCTCCTTAAAAACAAAATGTAATTATAATTTGTCTGAATGCAAAGGATATTTGAACTGCCTTTGCATTCCCACATGACACAGTGAAAACCTGCCCGAAGATTGAAAAGGAGAACAGAGGTTGAGACTGTGGGCTCAGGAATAGAGCAAATCTGGGTTTACAAACTGCTGGATTTGGACCAGCTGCTTAGCTATTCTCTGATTCAGGCTCCTCCAGTGATGTGCCAGATTCTATTTTACCTGCTTCCAAGAGCTGATTGTTAAATATGCAAGAAATTTGTGAGCCAGTGTTTAAACTGTTGGTTAGTTGAAATCCAAGGTGTGAATATTTATACCATGGAAAGTTCACAAATTCTATATATATATATAGCATGTACACATATATAATACATAGAATTTGCCAATTATATTTATATAGAGAGAGCGAATTTGCAAATATGTATATCAGAGCTTCTTTCCCTTCTCTCAGAACTGATTTACCACCACAGAACTGGCCTCTAAAAATGTTTAAGGACAAAAAAAGTTTATGTGGTATAGTTGATCCTTAGTCTCCATGAGAATTGATTCCAGGATCCCCCATAGATAATAAAATTCATGGATGCTCAGTCTTTATGTAAAATGGTGTAGTATTCACATATAACCTATGCAATCCACCTGTGTACTTCAATTCATCTCTAGATTGCTGTAATACCTAACACAATATAATAGTTGTTATACTGTATTGCTTAGGAATAATGACAAGAAAAAAACTATACATATTCAATGCGACTGAAATTTTTTTCCCAAATATTTCTGATTTAACATTGGTTGAATCCAGGGTACTACAATCTGTGGAAATGGAAGGCCAACTAAACTCTGTACATAGGGAGTATCCAATAAATACTTGTTACAATTATTGATATTATTATTTGCCATTGAAAATAATTGCAAATAGCTTCCAATTGTTCAGTTATCATATTGATAAATCTCCTATGTTCTATGTTTTTCCTTTTGTGCCATTTAGACGTGTTCACTAACTTGATACCAGGGAACATGTTCAGACACACTATAAAGCAGTGAAAACTTAACTCTTTGTAGTGGTTAGTAGCATCTTAATCCTGATAAAAATTTTTGTGGGAGAGAGAAAGAAAAGAATGGTAGTTGAGAAAAAGCAAAGGCAGAAGATTCTAACTATGCTCAAACTATGCTCTCTCTACCTGTGTCTTCCTTGAAATCGTTCATTGATAATTCATTATAAATAGCAAATGACAAAATAATGAACAATTTTGAACACTTGGTAGAAAAATATGAAAATTCTGGGAATCTATGACAAATAATAGATTCCCCACCTGAATTATGTCAGGCAAAAAGGGAATTTTTTGTTCATGTAGATTGCCAAGGTAAAAAATAAGGAGTTGGTCTGGTTTTGAACACAGCTTGGTGCAGGTTTTTATAGGTCGTGAGTTCTTGGTTTCTCTGCCTTCTATTAGGTCACCAGGTGGTGGTCCATCAGGAAAGAAATAATGTTTTTCTTATAGTTCCTGCAAAATTCCTAAATTCACTCTGAACAGGCTTTGTTCTGTGGAAGTCCTAACAGACTTCTAATAGACTGTCTAAAAAATCGGGTGCTATTACACTGATAAGATGAAAGGAGGGATAGTGATATAGCTCGGTGGTGGAGTACTTGCCTAGCATGAGCAATGAACAAGGCCCTGGGTTTGACCACAGCACTGAAATTAATGAATAATCAATTAATTAATTAATGAGAGGTCAGGCATAAAAAAGATAAAACCAATTGCCCTTGACAAATTATCTTCATCATTGTGATTGAATAGCTATTGATGCCAACTCATGAACAGATAAGTATACAGCTTTCCCATTGAAGAAAATTCTGATAATGAACATCTGAGCTTGGCATTTAGACCTGGGCACTTCTGATACCATTAGAGACCTTAGTCATAAAGAAGCAAAAATAGAAGTTGTGTCTCTATGGGGAACTGATTTGAAAAATCCAGATAGAAGAGTGTTGAAAAGCAAATGATAGCAAAAAAATAATTTCCCACACCTCCTGCCAGACAGATTTCACATTGAAAGTTCAAGCTGTCAGAGAATATTTCTGGTATGCTCTGGGTGCTTTCCTTGTTAACCAAGAGCCCTGTGGTACAGTGACCTTAGAAATTTTGGAAGCAGTAACAACCAAGAAAAGTGAGAGGTAAAAATTCTGTCTTCTGTAATGGAAATAAACCTGTTGGCATTTAGAAATTCCACAGAGTATTTGGCTGTCAATTTGTTTTAGAATTTCATTCCAGGAAAGTAAGTTCTAACTCTAATGTTATGGAGAAGTTTAAATATTTACTCTAGGGGGAGAAAAAGCCTTCAGAGAACTCTCCACCCCAGAGTCTCAACCATTGACAGATTACATAATTCCATCTAATGCAACATAGAAAACTCTATGCATCCTGCTCTTTGCTGGGAAGCCAATGCTTCTATTTCTCTTGGTTGTAATTTGCCTGCCCTGGGTCAGATGTCATCCTGAGTCCTAAGTCTCCCCTTGAAGCCACAGGCTGTAATGTCTGAGTCATAGAGGTTAAAATGCAGTCTTTTCTGGTTTGTATCATATGCACATTCTGTAATAGTCGTGGAGGAGCACTCTGTGATTCATGTCCTAGTCTGGTGAGCCCTAACCAAATGCACCATCTCCTCTGGCAATGTATACTGAGAGCCCTACAGTGCTTATTAGTATGGAGTGACTTAAGCAAATGATTTTTCTATCCTCCAGGAACTTTCTTCTCGTATCCCACCCAAATGTGTTTTTTTAAAAACATTTATGATACCTTTGTCTTCTTTAAATATGGCATACTCTAGGGGGAATCTTGACCATGTCAAGGCAACACCAAATATAAGAGTGTTTATTTTATCAAAAAGGGGCACATTTGTAAGCATTTTGGAGGGTGGCATGGTTCCCAAAGATTTTGAGATTGGATGGATGTTGTCATTCTGCATAACCCTGAAAAAAATATCTTGGATCTTTGATAATTGAACTAGAAACTGCATACTTACCCAGATTTTATAAATAGTATCTTCTAACACTGATTTTGAAATAAATAGAAATGTTGGGGAGGTGATATAGAAATTACCTTTTACTAAAAAGCACAATATACGTCAGGATCAAAAGATGGGGATAATTACCATTTTCTTTTCTAATACCCAAGGATTTCTGGATCTTAGAAGGGAGTTTCCATTATTTGCAAAGTTATCATTAAGGCTGTGCAACTGTCACACCAAAGGACAGGCACCACTTAAAAACACAGAAAAAATTATAAAGAGGCCTTGCCAGAAAATAAATGAGAGCATTCATGATCGTTAAGCACTAAGAGTCATGTAAACATAGCTGGCATTTGTCCTCGTTTTCTTCCTGGGCCCTTTTAAATGAAAGGTTAGTAATTCATTCTTAATCACCCACAAGCTGTTAGGTACCCTGTGGCTTGTAGCCATCAGAATTAATTGCCAGTGCCTCTGAGGGTCTGCAAAACACAGTAAATGTGATCATGATGGATTCCTAACACAACCTGGCAGGCTTAGGGTAATTAGCTCTGGATCCCCTCTCCTTGTTCTGAAGTGTGTCTAATTCTCAGTGGATTTCTGAAGCCCCATTTTGCCTTTCTTGAAAGATAATTCAAGAACATCTGTGAAATAGATAAAAGTCTGGACTAAACTCTCGATTTTTGGAAGGGAGAGGGTAGGAAAGATAAGCAACATAGGAGCTAATGGCTAAAGTGCTTCTTTGAAGCCATGTCCCTAAGAAAAGTGAATTTGGTGGTGATCTATTTGCCCTTGAATTTAAGAGATGTGACTTTTCCTGGTACTCAATGTTCTAGACTTAGCATCATCTTGATGTAATATAAAACCTTGCCTTTCGAAGTATGGTCAGAGGACCAGTAACATGAGCATCACCTGGGAACTAACTAGAACTGCAGAATCCTGGCCACCCCAGAACTGAATCAGCATCTGCGTCTTAACAGGAACTCAGGTTCTCACATTCATATTAGCATCTGAGAACTACTGGTGTAAGGCATGCTTGGGATACTTAATCCATTTAGAAAGCTTTATCATTCTGTCTGGAAGGCATTTGAATTCCAGGTATGATTGCAAAGCAGACCCAGAGGAAGCAGTGTATTGCTGTTCCCCAGAGGCAAAGGGTTCTGAGGACGCAGGGCCATTCTGTCTGGTCTTTGGGTTCCTGGCACTTAGTTCAATGTATGATGTATTGAGATGGAGGAGGGAAGGAAAGATAAAGGGCGTGGTACCTACCACTTAAAAAAACTTAAAAGAAGAAATGAATTTATTTTTTATATTAAGGTACCATGGACTGAACCCAGTGGTGCTTAACCACTGAGGCACATCCCCAGCTCTTTTTGTTATATTTTGAGACAGGGTCTTGCTAAATTGTTTAGGGCCTTGCCAAATTGTGGAGGCTGGCTTTGGACTTGTGATCCTCCTGCCTCAGCCTCCTGAGCCACTGTGATTACAAGCATGTGCCACCATGCCCAGCAAGAAATGAATATTTTTAAAAAATCAGTTAAAGAGCCATGGGTTTTTTTGTTTTGTTTTGTTTTGTTTTGTTTTGTTTTTGGTTATTACCTAACTTGGTTTGCTTCATTGTATGATGACAGTAGATTATATGTCAGTCCAATAAACTCTTATTTTAGGAACTGACTGCAGAGGTGCAGGTCTCCAACTGCCCATGGAGCCAGGTTTGGGATGTGGAAGGGTATATCTTCAGGCCAAGAAGAATACCTTCCCTTTCCTGGACCCATCTGCATTTATGCTCTCTGCTGTTGTGTTTCTCTTTTTCTGGCTATTTACCATCTCCATAGCTAGAGCATAAACCTTTTATAGGTAGGGACAGTGTCTGAAACATTGAGTCTCCTGCACCTAGCATGTCTCCTGAGCTGAATCATTGCCATAATGGTACCCATGCCATGTCTGCAAATAATGAGAACCATATAACAATATGAAGGAATACTCTCCAGAGAACAATCTGTGCCCTCTCTCTCATCTCTGGATTCACCATTTCTGTCAAAAATAAGAATGTTATCTTTTCGTTTTGTACTCATTTTATTACATTCAACATTATATTGTTGGAAATTAGAACCAACTGAAATTATTTAAATACTGGGCAGCTTCTGCTTTTCTAACACTTGAATGAAAATGGCATTTGTGCCCTTTGTCTCCATTGCTCTCAGGGAGGAGAGGGAGGAGACACTCCATGACTCCTGGCTCAAATAGATTCCTAAAATAATGCTCCGTGGTGTAGAGATCGAAGCAAGCAGTTAGACAGAGGGGAGGAAGTACTGGTCACAAAATCAGAAAACCTAGATTTGGATTCCAACTTTCTCAGTGACTACAGTACGACCTTGGCAATTTTCAAAATGTCTGTGAATTGGGGAGTCAGGCTCACCAAAAGTTGCTCTTGCATCGCTCAGACTCAGTTTTCTCACTGTGATGCATAAAATTATCACATACTTTAGTGACTAGCATGCTAAATGTGAATAATGAATTTTTCCAATTCCCACCCGGTTTGCTAGTCCTCAATGCCACCCACACTGTTTGGCACACCCCCTTTCCTTTGCTGGATCTCCTTAGGGTAAAGTGTCCTATTGGATTACTTTCCATTTGTCCCTTGCTGCAGTGGCCTGAAGTCAAGGTCTCTCTGCCAATTAGACTTTCTTCCAGCCCTAGAGTCACTTCTGCCCATCACTGACTACCCACCTGAAGACTGTATCTAGATCGAGGAGCTGCCTATCCCCAAGGAAAAGATTTGTCTCATTTGCCACTATTAACTGACTGGTAGAAAATGGTTGGAATCCAGAAGATTCTTGGGCCACTTCCACTTATAACTTCAGTACTTTGGGTATTCTTGGACCCAAATACAATTTTCATTAATTTTTAAAAATTCATCTTAGAGCATTTAGGTTCTTTGTAGAAGAAAACCCAACTTAAATACATATAATTAAAAGGAAGAAAAAGCAGGTCAATCATAATCCTACCATAATCAGAACCATTGCTAGGCACCTTGATGAATAGACTTTGAAAGTTTTTATATAAATGAATATAGACTATAATATACATATCTTTATACACAAATAAGTATATTTTAGATGATTTTATATAAATGTATAAAAGCATATAATATAAAATACATTAACATATCATGTATATTAAAATATTTTGAGTATATATGTATATATTTGCCTCTGTACCATGTCTTCAGAAACAACACACACACATAATATGAATGTTCTTATTGTTTCAGGAGTTTCTTCTTCATTTGTCACTGTGCTACTGAATACAAATCATTATTTAAACAAGTCAATGCCTAAAGCATTGCTTAGCCCACAATAGTGTACAATGAATATATACCCTAGTATTTTCTGTGTAAATTTTGACTTTTCTATGTTGAATTTCCTTTAAATGTAGCAAATTTGCTGATAGATTCGTACCAAAAGTTTGTATATATTTATTGCGCAGTGGTAGAGCACTTGTGTGCGCACAAGATCCTGGATTTAATCTCCCATGTGGAGGAAAAAAAGTTTATTTGGAAAAAAAACCTTATCCAAGGGAGATCTAGGTGGCCTCCTATCTATCATAACTTTTCATTTTAGAATATGGCAAGTAGATTAATACCTCCATATTTCAAAGGAAAAATAGTTTTTAGATTTGTAGTGTTGAATTCATATATGAATACATTCTTATTTTTATAAAGATCTCCTACACTAAATTATAAAAGCCCTCAATTATAAAAGCCCTCAGTTTACCTTTTCATTTTAGAGCACAGATTTGGTATTGGTAACCTGTTTGGACTAATTCTACACTACAAATCTAAAAACTATTTTTCCTCTGAAATTTGGAGGAATAAATTGCAATGTTTTCAGAGAATGGACAGCGAGTTACAAGAGTGACAAGTGCCCTTGTGTACCCTACTAGTAGGCACAAATCTTGATGACTGCAGGGGCCAGGCAGTGATTTCACATGTGAAGTAGACTGGGCATGATGCAGATGTAAACCCACTGGGTCACTGAGAAATTGCAGTGCCACCTCCTTCCAAAGGGCAGCCACTACTAAAAGTCTTTACTGTGTTATCATGGGGCTCAGTGGTACCATATATTCTTATTTTTCAAAAAATCAAAATTTTTAGTTTTTAAAATTCTTAATTCTGGAACAACAGCAATTTATTCAGTTTAAAAAATGTAAAACTAAGCAAGCTAAACACAATCCACCTGAGAATCTGTGTGCTACGTTAGGAAGCTGTTTAAATTACATGGAAGACCTCAGGCACTGGAATGCCTGTAAGTGTAAGACTGCTTCAAAGATGTGCTGTGGCTGCTGTTATCAAGGGGCACAGCATGTGGTTCTTGTAAACCAGACCTAGATTATCAGTGGCTTCTGCAGGAAGTCACAGGTGGATGTGTGGCGTCTCAAGATGTCAGTTCTGCTGTCAGTTCAAAGAGGAGACTGCCAACTCCTTCGACTTGCTCAGTGAATATGGCAGGTAGATTAATACTTCCATATTTCAAAGGAAAAATAGTTTTTAGATTTGTAGTGTTGAATCATATGTGAATACATTCTTATTTTTATAAAGATCTCCTAGACTAAATTATAAAAACCCTCAGGTTTACCTTCTCTTGGAACTCTGGAGTTAAAAGCCTCTACCACTTCTTAACAGAAAAGCAAATGTTAAAAACAGGCAAATCCCAGCCAAGTGATAGGAAATGCCATTGTAAGTTAATACCCTTAATAGCATCTGCACAATGGTCATTAGAATATATTCTTTCCTGTGAATGCCCTTAACTCTAGAGGATGGGGATATGGATTTAATCAGGTTCTCAGATCAGGTTATGTCAGGATGCAAACCGAGGATTACGTGCTACTTGATCAACAGAGGAAAGAAACCCAGAACACTTTTGTTTGCAGTTAAAATACTTCATGAAGGAAACAGATAGCTAGTCATCTTTATTATTCTGTGAGAACTTGAAGAACAGGCTGACACAGGCACTACCCTGGAAATTTTGAATTTAATTTTAAAGTACAGAGGGGCATAAATCCACAACTATAAGGAAAGAGGCACAGGAAAGGAGCACTTCAAATGAAGTGATACTAATGGAGTGACTGCTGGGTGCATTGTGTATACCTGGCTCTGCTCCCAGTCCCAAGTGGGCAGAGAAACTCTCTAGGACTATTGGGGTTCAAGTCAGATTCAGTGCCCAATTCCTGCACCATAGTTCATGACTGCATGGTGGAGCAGGATTGGCACTGAAGAAATCTCAGGAACTGACCTTTCAGGAATCCTGGGAGATATTAGGATTTATTCCCTAGAGAATGCACCTGAACAAGAACTTCTATAGGTCCTACAGAGCTGTACAAAATGCATGCTGGGAGGAAGCAAGAAGGGACACTCCATAGGTGCTGACCCCTCAAAGTTCTTGGGATTTGAGAAATTACCTGAGGCATCCCAGATGATTTGAGGAATCACCTGAGAGAGGTTCAACTGATTTGAATTTTTATTATTAAACACTTTCTCTTTGAAATGATGTGTCCGGTGATTAGATTTTTTTCCCTCCCTTTTCTGATATCCACACATTTACCTGAAATACTTTCAGTGAGCACCGACATTGTATCAGGCACTGTGCTGGGGACAAGCATAGGAACACTGACACTAAAAGTTTCTGTCTTTATGAAACTTGCCATCTGATGAAGACTTGTATTAAGTACTCCTACAAATGGTGAATAATTATAGTCAGGATAAATGCTATGTGTCAAGCGCTTCTTTTGTACCTCTTTTTCATATCCTCTCAGCCCTACCTCTTATCTAATTAGTGCTGTGGCAATCAGTTCCAGACAGACTTAGGTCAACTGTACAGACGAGTCATTGGATAGTGTCCTCAGCCTGTGGCTTTCTGCCTTAGGGCTCTGATGCCGAGGTGTGGGAACCTTCTCAGAACTCACAATTATCCAGCCTGGAGGCGTGGGTGTGTATGGTAAATTATTACCAATGAGGCTACCTTTCTCCAATGAGAGAGACCAAGGCTAATAAATTAACACTTCTCCTTTTTATCTTATGGATGGGAAGTTCCAAGATGCTTTTATCAGGCTCCTCAAAATGTTACATCAGGATTGAGCAGCAGTTACCCACAGCAATAACCAAAGCAAAATTTATCTTTATGTTGGCTTTCCTGCTCCCTGTTTCATTCTTCTAGTCCTGACTCCTCTTCCTAAGAGCAATCCCCAAATAAACTACCTTCATGTAAGCCATTCTCAGGCTCTGCTTTCAAGGACCCGAGGCTAATAAGAACTATGAAGACTCTGAGAGAATGTACACATGACCCCCACCCACACACATACCAAGGGAACTCAACTTAATTTTGATATCTGGACCATAAGAGAACATATTAAAGCATTACCTGTTGTACTAGACGCTTCTGATTTCCTACCTAATAAGTCATTTCCCTCTTCTAGGTTGATAGAATCCCAGTTTTACTTTGGTACCTGCCCCTGGAGGAAGCTCAAGCATTCATTCTATTCTATCTAAATCATTTAGTTTATCAATGATTGATATGGACATGAACATATGACCCAGTTTGGGCCTGATAGACCTAAGAGGAAGTCTGCTGGAGAATGCTAGAAATTTGATTCTCTTACTCCAAAGGCAGGAAGTGACCCTTCTGGAACTAGTTACGATGCTCAGACCTGCAGCAAGCATTCTGTGGTCTTGAAGACGCCTCGTTGAAAGACAGGCCTCATGCTAAGACAGCATGGTAGAACGTTGGGAAGATCCAGGATTCTTGATGTCATTGTTGAGTTGCTGAATTAATGATTTCTGTATTGTTTTACTCTGAGTCGAGTCTTTCCCAAAGTCCTAACCACAGGCTAACTATGAGCAAAGCATCAGACAATTCACAATAGAGGGACTTTCCACAAAAACTTGACCAGCACCCCTCAACAAGGTCATTAAAAACAAGGAAAGCCTGAGGAAAATGGCAACTAGTATATGTGCATCCTGTATGGGATCCTGGGACAGAAAAGGGACATTAGGTAAAACCCAAGAAAATCTAAATAAAGTAACAATATGACTTTAGTTAGTAGTAATATATTGGCATTTGTTCATTAAGTCTAACAAATGTATCATAATAATGTAAGAGGTTTGTAACAGAAAGAACCGGGCATGAAGAAATAGGAACTCTACTATGTTTACAAATAGTCTGTAGATTTAAAGCTTTTCTGAAAAATAAAATTTATTTTTTTTAAACAGCAGCCTGGCCTGTGTGTGGGAACACTAATAGTCCACATACTATGGACCCATACCAAGATTTCCCCAGCAGCTTTCTTGGTTAAAGGGGTAATGATGTGAAAACTTAGGCATTGTTTTACCTAAGGGTCTCCAGATGGCTGTCATCTGAGCTTTCTAGCAGAGTACATGATCTTCAGAGGTATACTGTGGAATATTTAGCTTCCAAGGAAAATCTCTACTGATTGTGTCTATCTAAATAATGTCAAATTTTAACATGGCCATTAATGTACAAGCATTAATATACAACTCAGTTCATACCAAATTTAAACTAAATTTTATGTTCTGTTATTCATTCAACTAATACATGATTGCCTACTATGTACCATGTGAATTTGATTTTCACAACTGGATCATGTAGGAATTGCTTTTGGAATGAATTAATTCCAAGCACTTATACATTTGTGGCTTTAATAAGACACTGGTGCAAGTCTGCTCCTGGCTAAAAAGGCAACTGATAAATAGTAGTGATATATTAAAGAAAGATACTACTGTTGATGCTGTTAACTTTAATTACATGTTGAGTTCAGTTTACTTCCTACATAAGGTGCAAAATTCTTTGGGTGATTTGTTCAAAGGTTGGAACATGAAAAATGCAAAGACAATTTATAATTACCTCCTGCTTCTGATGTAGTCATTTGTAAATACCTCAGCTATTTATAAACTCCTTCAAAGTCAAGGCTAAATATTATTTACCTTCCCATTATTTACCTTCCACCAAAGGACCTTGCATATAGTAGATGTACAGTACATTTGATGAATGAATTAAACCCAGTTTGCCTCTCCTGTGCCAATGACTTAGCAGGAGTCTGGACTGGAAACTACCCCATGTGTCGAATATGCCATCTTGTTTATTACATTTTTACCACCCACAAAGCCAATGGTAAAATTTAGAAAGCTTGCATTTATTCAGCTTGATCAATTTGTGTATTTGAATGTACTGTATTCATTTTTCATATCAATCACTGAATAATCAGAAGGTATTTCTTAACAAACTTCATAATACCAGTCAAATACCAGTCAAAACACTTCATAATACCAGTTTACTTTGCAGAATTTTATGTTTTATGTTGTTGAAGGTGAGAGCCTTCATGGTCAGTGTCAAACCTTAAGCTCTGAAACTGACTCTGTGGTGAAATTTGCTTAATTGCTTTACAAGAGTGAGGCTCAGTCAAGCTTGTCTTTTTCAGCACCTCTTATGTCGGAACTTTTTATGCGTTTAGATCAAGTACTTGGTCAAGTAGGGAAAGGTATGGGGCAACTTTTAACCAGTCTGCTGTTCCAAAGGAGATCTAGTCTATAATTAAGTCCAAACTTCCTAATTCATAATCTATTCTAATGTTCATGAGGCTATATATCTTAACTGTAATACAGTACTGTGGTGCCTCACTTTTCACTGGAGAGTGAGGTTGCCACCTAGTTCTGTCCCAAGCTGCTCTCTCTGCTCTACTCTTTCCTCAGTCCTCATACAGCTTCAGCTGGGAGGTCTGTACAAGTGGCTTCCAAGTCCACATGTAAATCTCTGATCTTTAGGCTAAATTCCAAATTCCTGCATTTTCTGACTCCAAATTTTATTTTTTGAGGGACCATATTTTTATCTCTTGGTACTTAGTACGATGTCTTACATGAAGTAAGAATGTGATAAATGAGAAGGAAAGCATTATTCATAATAGCCAAGAAATGGAATCAACCTGTGTTTATCAGTAGATATGTGGTATTTATGCACAATGAAACACTGTTTAACTTTAAAAAGAAGGAAATGCTGTTATTTGCAACAACAAACGCAATACTAAGTGAAATTAACCAGGAACAGAAGAACAAGTACTGCAAGATCCCACTTATATGTGGAATCTAAAAACATTCAACTCATAGAAGCAGAGAGTAGAATGATGGTTGCCAGGGACCAGGGGTGGAAAGCGGGAAGGATTTGGAGAATGTTCTTGAAAGGATACAGAATTTCAGTCAGATAAGATATCTAATTTCAGGAAATCTATAAAACATGGTGATTATAGTTAATAACAGTGCATTCCTTACTTGAAAATTATTAAGAGACTCAATTTTAAATGTTCTCACCAAAAAAAGTCTGCAAAGTAATGGATATATTCATTAGCTTATTTAGCCATTCTACAATATACACATGTATCAGAATATCATGATGTACACTATAAAAATATACTATTTTGTAACTTTTTTTAATTAAATGAACAAATTAAAAACTGAATATATAATACAAAAAAATCAAAGTTGATTCTCTTAAGAGTTAAAAATTTTAGCCATTTTAAATAGGAACTTTCAAAAGTCATAAAATATAATTTTAGAGTTTTTTCAACAAAATATGCTAAATATAATTTGACCATTTTTTAACTTAAAAATGACCATTGTGAATATCAGTTACTATAACATACAGTAAATAGTAGCCCTTTGGTGTTATTAATCATTTGAGAAGATTGATCCGCCTCCAAATGAGTTCTGTTGGGTGCGTTCCATATTCTTCACTGTCAGGATGTCAACTGTCATTTCTTGCTGTCACTTATATCTGTACCTCCAGCATCTGCCTCACCTTTGCCCGCTGATGGTACCTTGCCTTGCCAAATTTTGTGATTTTAACTGCTTAGAGTTAAGAAATCCAGTAGCTAACTCTTTAGACATTTCTAAGATGAAAATGAACAAGCTCTAAGAAATGCCCTGAGGAATTATTTTATGAGCACAGTGTCTGGAATTATTTAAGTCAGCTTTGTCCACTGGGAAACATTTTTTGCCCCATTTCTTAACTGTTCATGAATTTGCTGGGTAAGAGGAAGCCTCATGTAAACATGGCCTGACAAGTAGTACTTCATTTGGTTTGGTACCAGCCTTCTGATACTGGAGAATATACTAACTCTGACTCAGAAACGAAATAAGATCTGGAAATGTAAATTCAAAGGGAATGTATTATTTCATTCCATCCATCTCTTCCTATTTAAAGATGATGATTTTTGCTTTCTAATAGACTTCAACAATCATGTTTTCAGTGATTCCCAAAGTGTGGTCCTAGGACCAATTTCATCAAACACACTCAGATTGCTTGTTACCATGCAGATTCTTGTGCCCTATCCCTGGTCAATTCAATCAGAAACCCCCAGCTGTGATGGCATGTTCTGGGTATTTCTTTTCATTACTTTTCTTTTCTTAACAAGCCCCTGTGTTGATTGAGTCCCAGGCACACTAGAATTTGTATTGCTGAGTTATGTCTCCGCTACCATTCTCATCCACCAGCCTTCCTTCTATTTCTGGGCTCTTCCACACCTCTTGCTTATCCACTTTTTCTTGAAGTTTCTGCTCTCCAGATTCTCCAAATTCCAAAACTTCAAGTACTTTCCTTGGAACATTATCTATCTCCTTCAGTTATCTTTCTTTAATCAAGAGTAAATAAGGGAAACATTTTCTTTCTGCAAATACGATTCCTGCAATCTGTCTAACCACTTTCCTGTGCCTACAAGAGAGGTAGATGGGTTACACAAAATGACAGAAATACCCTTTCTGGAAGTTCCTAAGAAGTGAGTGTAAATGCTTTCATGATCTTAGGTAGGAAGATGAACTCATTGACATATATTCTTAAATTTTTGTTTGTTTTAATTAGTGATACAAGACAATAGAATGCACTTTGATACATCATATATAATGGAGCATAATTTCTCATTCTTCTGGTTATACATGATGTAGAATCCCACTGGTTATATAGTTATATATGTACATAGGGTGATAATGTCTGATTCGTTCTACTATCCTTCTTATCCCCATACCCCCTCCCCTCCCTTCACTCCCTTCTACCTAATCCAAAGTAATTCTATTCTTCCCTAGCCCTGCCCCTCCCATTGTGAATTAGCATATCAGAGAAAACATTTGGCTCTTGGTTTTTTGGGATTGACTTATTTTGCTTAGCATGATATTCTCCAGCTCCATCCATTTACCAGCAAATACTTCATTCTTCTTTGAGGCTAATATTCCATATATATATGTGATATATATATGTATATGTATGATATATATGTGTATATATATATATATATCATTTTTTAATCTGTTCATCTATTGAAGGGTACCTAGTTTGGTTCCATAGTTTAGTTATTGTGAATTGAACTTCTATCAACATTGACGTGTCTGCATCACTGTAATATTGCTAATTTTAAGTACTTTGAGTATAAACGGAGAAGTGGGATAGCTGGGTCAAATGGTGGTTCCTTTCCAAGTTTTTTGAGGAATCACCATACCGCTTGCATAATGGTTGCACCAATTTGCATTCCCATCAGCTGTATATGAGTGTGCCCTTTTCCCCACATTCTCTACAACATTTATTTTTGTTTGTCATCTTAATATTGCCATTCTCACTGGGGTGAGATGAAATCTTAGAGTAGTTTTGATTTTTGTTTCTCTAATTGCTAAAAATTTGAACATATTTTCTTATATTTGTTGCTTGATTGTATATCTTCTTCTGTGAAGTGCCTTTTCAGTTCCTTAGCCCATTTATTAATTAGGTTATTTTTTCTTTTGGTGTTAAGTTTTTTGAGTTCTTTATAAATTCTGGAGATTAGTGCTCTATCTGAGGTGCATGTGGTAAAGATATATTTCCCATTCTATAAGCTCTCTCTTCATGTTATTGATTGTTTTCTTTGCTGGGAACATTTTAGTTTGAATCCATCCCATTTATTGGTTCTTGATTTAACTTCTCATGCTTTAGGGGTCTTATTAAGGAAGTCAGATCCTAAGCCCACATGGTGAAGATTTGGGCCTACTTTTTCTTCTATTAGGTGCAGGGTCTCTGGTCTACTGCTTAAGTCTTTGATCTACTTTGAGTTGAGTTGCATGCAGGGTGAGAGATATGGGTTTAATTTCATTTTGTTACATGTGGATTTCCAATTTTCCCAGCACCACTTATTGAATAGGCTATCTTTTTTCCAGTGAATGTTTTTGGCACCTTTGTCTAGTATAAGTTAACTTTATTTATGTGGGTTTGTCTCTGTATCTTCTATTTTGTACCATTGGTCTGTGTGTCTATTTTGGTGCCAATACCATGCCAATTTTGTTGCTATGGCTCTGTAGTATAGTTTAAGATCTGGTATTGTGATGCCTCCTGCTTCACTTTTCTTACTAAGAATTGCTTTGGTTATTGTGGGTTTTTTATTTTTCCAAATGAATTTCATGATTGCTTTTTCTAGTCCTATAAAGAATGTCATAAGGATTTTAATTGGAATTGCATTAAATCTGTATAACACTTTTGGTAGTATGGCCATTTTGACAATATTATTTCTGCCTATCTAGGAGCCCAGGAGGTCTTTCCATTTCTACGATCTTGTTCAGTTTCTTTCTTTAGTGTTTTGTAGTTTTCATTGTAGAGGTCTTTCACCTCTTTTGTTAGAGTGATTCCCAAGTATTTTTTTTTAAGCTATTGTGAATGGAGTAGTTTTCCTAATTTCTCTTTCAGTAGATTTGTCACTGATGAAGAGGAGCGTATTTGATTTATGGGTGTTGATTTTATAATCTGCTACTTTGCTGAATTCATGTATGAGTTTTAGAAGTTTTGTGGTAGAATTTTTTTCAATATTCTAAATATAGAATCATATCATTAGCAAATAGTGATAGCTTGAGTTCTTCTTTTCCTATTTGTACCCTGTAATTTCTTCCTCCTGTCTAATTGCTCTGGCCAAAATTTCCAAGACTATGTTGAATAGAAGTGGTGAAAGAGGGCATCCATTGGAGGGCATCCAAGACATCCATGACTATGTTGAATAGAAGTGGTGAAAGAGGGCATCCATTGGAGGGCATCCAAGACATCCATGTCTTGTTCCATTTTTTAGAGGGAATGCTTTCAATTTTTCTCCGTTTAGAATGATGTTGGCCTTGGGTTTAGCATATATAGCTTTTACGATGTTGCATTATGTTCCTGCTACCCCTAGTTTTTCTAGTGTTTTGAACATTTGTCAAATGCTCTTTCTGCATCTATTGAGATGATCATATGATTCTTGTTTCTAAGTCTATTGATATGATGAATTACATTTATTGTTTTCCATATATAAAACCAACCTTGCATCCCTGGGATGAACCCTACTTGGTTGTGTAACTATATTTTTAATATGTTTTTGTATACAATTTGCAAGAATTTTGTTGATAATTTTGGTGTCTATGTTCTTCAGGGATATTGATCTGAAGTTTTCTTTCTTTGATGTGTCTCTGTCTAGTTTTGGTATCAGAGTGATATTAGCCTCAATAAATTTGGAAGGGTTCACTCTTTTTCTACTTCATGGAATAATTTGAGAAATGTTGGTGTTAATTCTTCTTTGAAGGTCTTGTAGAACTTGGCTGAGAATTTGTCTGGTCCTGGTCTTTTCTTGGTTGGTAGGATTTTGACGGCAGTTTCTATTTCATTACTTGTGATTTATCTGTTTACATTGTGTATGTCCTCCTCATTCAGTTTGGGTAGATCACTTGTATCTAGAAATTTGTCAGTGTCTTCAAGGTTTTCTATTTTATTGAAGTATAAATTTTCAAATAGTTTCTAATTACCTCCTGTATTTCAGTTGTGTCTTTTGTGATATTTCCTTTATCATCACGTATTTTAGTAATTTGAGTTTTCTCTTTCTCTTTGTTAGTGTGTCTAAGCGTTTATCAATTTTATTTATTTTTTCAAAGAACCAACTTTTTGTTTTGTTAGTTTTTTCAATTATTTCTTTTGCTTCAATTTCATTTATTTCAGCTCTGATTTTAATTCTTTCCTGACTTCTGCTGCTTTTGGTGTTGATTCGCTTTTCTTTTTCTAGGGCTTTGTGTTGTAATGTTAGGTCATTTACTGGTTGGCTTTTTATTCTTTTAATTAAAGAGCTCAATGCAATGAACTTTTCTCTCAGCACTGCTTGCATGGTGTCCCAGAGATTTTGATATGTTGTATCACTAGTCTCATTTACCTTTAAGTATTTTTTTATTTCATCTCTGATTTGTTCTGTGATCCATTCATCATTCAATAGCATATTATTTAGTCTCCAGGTATTAGAGTAGCTTCTATTTTTTATTCTATCAATGATTTTTAGTTTTATTCCATTATGATCTGAGAGGATGCAGGATATTATCTCTATTTTTTTGTATTTGCTAAGAATTGCTTTATAGCATAAGGTATGGTCTGTTTTAGAGAAGGATCCAAGTGAGAAGAAAGTATATTTGCTCACTGATGGTTAAAATATTCTATGTATGCCTATCAAGTTTCAATTATTGATTGTATTATTTAGATATAGAGTTTCTTTATTTAGATTTTGTTTGGAAGATCTATCCAGTAGTAAGAGAGGGGTGTTAAAGTCACCTAGTATTATTGTGTTGTGGTCTTTTTGATTCTTGAAGTTGAGAAGGGTTTGTTTGATGTATGTAGATACTCCATTGTTTGGGGCTTATATATTTACAATTGTTATGTCTTGTTGATGTCTAATTCCCTTAGTCAGTATGAAATGGCCTTCTTTGTCCCTTCTGATTAACTTTGACTTGAAGTCCACTTTATGATATGAGGATAGAAACCCTGCATTTTTATCGTAGTTCATGTGAGTGATGTTTTTTCGCATCCTTTCACCTTCAGTTTGTGGATGTCTTTGCCTATGAGGTGAGTCTCTTGGAGACAGCATATTGTTGGGTCTTGTTTTTTAATCAAATCTGCCAGTCTGTGTCTTTTGATTCATGATGTTAGGTCATTAACATTCAAGGTTATTATTGAGATAAAATTTGTTTCTGATTATTTTGGTTTATTTCTGGTTTTCAATTTGATTTAGTTTCTCCTTTGATTGACTATTCCTTTAGCATTGTTCCTTTCTTTGCTAGTTTTCACTGTTTTTCCTCACTTCATCCTCATGGAATATCTTGTTGAATATATTCTGTCTGAAGTGCATGCTTTCTAGTTGTGAATTCTTATAACTTTTGTTTATCATGGACAGTTTCATCTTTAAATCTGAAGCTTAATTTTGCTGGATATAAAATTTTTGGTTGGCATCCAATGTCCTTCAGAGTTTGAAATATATTATTCCAGGAACTCCTAGCTTTGAAGGTCTGGGTTAGAAATCAGTTGAGGTTTGAATTGGTTTCCCCTTATACATAACTTCATTTTTTTCTCTCAGAGCCTTTAACATTTTAGCTTTATTCTCTGTGTTAGTCATTTTCATTATAATGTGTCCTTGGTGTGGGTCTGCTGTAATTTTGTACATTTGGGGTCCTGGAAGCCTCTTGTATTTGATTTTCCATTTCATTTTTTTAGGTTTGGGAGATTTTCTGATATTAAATCACTGAAAAGGGTATGCATTCCTTTGGTTTGTATCTCTGCTCCTTCATCTATCCCAATAACTCTTTAATTTGGTCTTTTCATATTATCCCAGAATTCTTGGATGTTCTCTTCATGGTTTCTTATCAGCTCTGCTTGGTCAATTCTATTTTCAAGAACTTCATTGCCTGAGGTTCTATCTTCCAAGTGGTCCAGTCTACCAGTGATTTGTTCTATTGAATTTAAAATTTGACTTATTGATTCCTTAACTTCAAGGATTTCTACTTGTTTTTCTTTTCACAATCTCTAACTCTTTATTGAAGTGATTGTTCACTTCCTGTGTTTTTCATTGATTTCACTCCTCATATTGTCCTTTACTTTGCAGATCAGTTTAACTATGTACATTCTAAACTCGTTCTCTGACATTTCTTCCACCGTGTTGTCAGTGGACTCTGTCATATGAACATCTTGACTTCTGTGAGGCACTTTATTCCCCTGTTTTATCATGCTGTTTCTTTGTTTTCCCATCCAGCAATATGGATCTAAGGCAGCACAAATTCTACCCTACAGACCTACAGTGTCCCCAAAGGTTCCCAGCACCCCCACCTTAAAGGGGGGAGACCAACATTAACAGCACTCAATGCAAACAATACACAGCCCCAAGCCTACTAGACTCTATTAAGATTTCCACAGTTTTTGCACAACAAACAGAAATGACAGGTTCAATTATTGTCCACTCTGTGCACAGCAAATTTGCTAAAAGTGTTCACAATTCCAAATGTTAAACAAAGAAAGAATTGAAGTTGTGTAGGAAATGATGTTCAAGAGGGAGGAGGAGAGAAGCCATAAACAAAAATCTATAATAAGAGCAGAAGGGGAATTGAAAGAGACTGACTATTAGCAGGAGAAAAGTTAGAGAATTCAGGAAAACAGACACATAGAGGAAAAATACATACAAAGAAAAAATTTTTTAATTAAAAATGTAAGAATACACAAGAGAACTGCAAAATACCATCCATACACCACAGTCCTCAACAAACTGATGTATGAAAAGTACCAGGTCCCAAAAATAGTCAAGATGCTAGAGAAGAGAAAAAACTTTATTTAAAAACAAAAATAATAACAAACCAAATAAAAAAATAAAAATAAAACTCAGTGGAAAACTGAACAACTGTTGTTTCACAGTTCCAATTTTTTTCAGTTCTGTCTCTGATTCTTCATGGAATTGCCAGGTTTAGACTGGGCCATGCAGACCTAGTCTCTTCCACAGATATGGGTTTCAGATACCCCAGGCTCAGCCACAGTGCAGCTCCAAAATCTCAGTGCTGTTCCAATTTGCAGTGGGATTACCAGGGATTCACTCATATAGAGGAGTGACCCTGAAAAGAAACTGCAAGATGGCAGCCAGTAGCACTCCAAACAGGAAGATTCCAGGCACAACCAACCCTGCAGGCACTCTGACACTAGACCTCCAGGTCCCAGTAGGTGTCCCCAAACAGAGGCAACTGTGCCCCAAGATGGTGCTGGAAGCAAATCAACTGGCACCCTGGCTCCCCAGTTGCTGGCCAGTGTCCAGGATGGAGGCAGCCATGTGTAACAAGCAGCAGGTCAGCAGTAGGGGTTAGTGGGTCATTGGACACAGCACCTGAAGATCTGGTTGGCAGCAGCAGAACATGTGGTAGAGGTGTCCAGAGAGAAGACCTCTGGGTGATGGTACGAGCAATGTAGACAGCAGTCACAACCAGCGAAAAGACCTCTAGGCAAAAGTAGTGGTGTCAGGAATAGTGGAATTGGTGGCAGTGGCATCAGGGCAGTGGCAACTGTTCTTGGTATAGGCCACAGCCCTGCCTGGAGAAAAGATCTCTGCCAAACTCACTGACTTATAAAGCCATTTCTAAACTTCCCTAAAGTCTTGACATTGTAAATAGTGACAATGATTAATTTTCTGTCCTTTTCCTTCTATTATATTTCTTTTAGTCTCTTGTCTTTAGATTTTAAAGTTCTTCTCTCTTAGGACTACATATTATAATTATTTTATATCTTCCATAATAGCACTAGCAATCTGCAATACATTTATTGACATGGAATAAATAGGTGTTGATCTGTATTTTGCATCATTGATGTCTATATCACTAGGTAGGTGTGAGAAGGCAGAGGTTCAGTTACTACAATGAAATAAACATCAGGCAACACAAAACTAAGTGAATTTTTATATTTATTTCAATTTTCTTTCAGAAAAACCTCTTAAAAATTTATATTAGTGTCCTATGTGTTTCATTCATTCTTTGTTTTCTTCTTGTTTTGGGGTTTTTTTTTTGTTTTTGTTTTTGTTTGGACTGGAATTGAACCCAGGGTCACTTATACCATCAATTACATCCCCTGTTCTTTTTCAATTTACTTTTTATTTTGAGACAGGGTTTCACTAAGTTGCTGAGGGTCTCACTAAGTTGCCCAGGCTGGCTTTGAACTTGTGATCCTCCAGCCTCCTGAGTTGCTGGAATTATAGGTATACACTACTGTGCCTGGCTCCTATGTCTTTATGTAGCAAATTATACCTTGGATGGAATGGTAATAATCAGAAATGTAGTGATATTCATATTCATGTAGGCAGGCAGCAGCAAGCTGGGGGGGTGGGAGGGGCTTGGTGTTGCAGTCCAGTGGGAGGTGAACTCTAAACACCTTACTTCCTTGCATTGATCCTATATGTTATTGTTTTGCTTTATTTTGTTTTTTACATCAAGAGTCCTCCCAGGGCTGGTGTTGTAGCTCAGCGGTAGAACACTTGCCTAGTATTTGTGAGGCACTGGGTTCTATTCTCAGCACCACATGTAAATAAATGAATAAAATAAAGGTCTATCAACACCTAAAAAATATTTTAAAAAAGAGTCCTCCCAAAAGGGGCCATTCGTCCTCCTATCCTCACCTCTCCTCAGATGAATTTCTCCAAACTCCAAAATTACTCTTAGTCCTCCCTTATAAAATTTTCCAGCCTATTAACTTGATCAACTTGGTATTAGGGAGAAAGTGATTTGATGTTTGCATTTTAAAAACAAATGTTACTGGATGCAATTAATTTTGGATTATTGACATCTAGAAATCCATATTCTTAAGCCCCTTTCCCCACCATCAGAAGACTATGATAATAACTGGAGTCATAACTTGCCATTCATTTGGAAAGGTCATGCTTTGGAGGAAGACGGAGCTAACTTATAAGTAGGAAATCTTTGACCTCTGAGTCTAGATGATGCATTTCAGATGAAGTTCTTCCACAAGAAGCATGAACACCAACTACCTCTCAAGGATGAATTCAGCCATGCATGACTACAGAGGAAAGAAATCACTGTGGCTATAACTCATATAAATGACATTAATTCCTCAGGCTATCAGTATGGTCTCTCTTGTAGTCTCTAACCCTAACCCTAACCCAAAAGAAGGCATTTTTAATTATTGAGGAGTGGAGTGTGGAATTGAACAAAAACAATTTAATTTGAAGATCCCTTCGACATTGGAGGGGATCTGTCACCTTTGTACTAGAGACTGCTATGCCCCAGCACTGGGAATGGATAATCAACTACCAGTACTTAGAGAGCAGGGAAAAGGTGCCTTCTATGGACTATAGAGTCCAAAGCTGTGTATCATGCATATGTTAAGTCAGAGAACTGCAGGCAAATAGCAGGAGACTTGTAGGTAAATATTGCATTGAATTTGACAACAGGCTTAGGTAGTTTTTTATGATTTCAACCTGACATTGACCTGATGAATTTTGAAAAAATACTCTTGATCCGAAGGGTTCTTACTTCCCAGTAGAGGTTTCCATGTTAATGGATGAGCAAACTTTAGTCAGTGAAAATGAAGGTCAAGGGCATCTGAATGATGTGTGCAATCCTTTCAGACTATTTTAATTGAGATTTGCCAGTATTATGATTTAGTGAGAGGAAAAAAAAAAGGAAAAAAAGCAGCATAGATTCGTTTTCAATCTTATCCCACACTTATATGTATTTGGGATATCTTCCCTAGACAATCTTGTCTTGTATGAAGATTCTGGTGCTGAACTATTTTATAGAACTACTTTCCAAAATTTCCAATTCAATTTATCTCCCTATTATGAAGAATTTGGCCAAAATCAAAGATTTCCATCCTAGATTTTTTACTTCCTTCCAGGGCCCAAGTCTGGCATCAGTGCTTCTTCAACTTACAGACGAGTTGAGAAATGACCTCTTGAGAAAGCATACCTCACTGCAAAGTACACATTCATCTTCTTCCAAATCTCCATCCTGCCCCATCCCAGCATCTGCAGGCTCCCGAAATGAATGTCTTGCTTTCTTAACCAGATGATAAGTATTAGCTAGAGTTTGCTTAGACCCAGGGACTAAAGGAATTAGGCTGGGAGTTTAGGTCTAGACTGATCCAGGTGCACACAGATATCTCTGTTCAGGAGGCCATGAATGATGACATCATGAGGTAGGCAGAAATGGCAGGAGTACTGTTCACACCACATGGTACCCTGGCACCAGAGTTACTTCATGCCCCACCTGGAATCTTAAACCTGGAGACAAAATGTTATGAAAACCCTGAGGTCAAAGTAGTTCAGGTTGAGTAAGAGTAGAAACTCCAGTGTTCATGGAGAATGCCTGAGCCACCTGCAGTGTTAACCTGGATGAAGCTTCTTTATTTCACTTCATGTCAAAAAACTCATCCAACTCATCCTTTCCCTATATTCCCTTCTCCAGCCCAAGTGCAATTTCTGTAGAATGGCTAAATCATAATGGGTTGGAAAACTGTATCATCAAGAAGATTTGAGTCAGTACAGAATATTCTCCAGCATAAGATTTTATAACCTGAATTAAATTAAACATAGTAGATGTACCGACATGGTTTCCATTATAGCAATTATGGATTATTCCAGTGATCATGGCTATGTACCAAACCAACCCAAAATTTACTGACCCAAAACAACCATCCAATGTGCTCTTGGATTCTCTAGGTCAGGAATTCACACAGGACATAGTTGTAAGATCAGGCTGGGGTAAACTGATCGGGCGATGGTAACAGGAGAACAGACAGGCCAGACTTTATTGGGGGAACGCTCTTGGGCGAGGTTCACCAGTCCAGCAGGGTGCTGGGCCGGAGAAGTCGCACGTGGCCTCTATGCGGCTGGGATTTTCTAACCCCAGGGTGGGGGAGGGGAAGCTCGAGAAGTCCTTGTCCTCCTGGGATTGGCTGGAGTTGTTTGTCAGCGCCTGATTGGTTACTTCTTCGGGTATGCGCAGGTTACATTGTTTCTCTGCGCATGCGCAGGCTGCTTGATGCCCTGCCCCCCCCTTCAGTCACCCGGAAGCCCAGGAATAGCGCCTTCGTTTGCGCGAAGGATACATTGTTTCTCCGCTCGTGCAGGTTGTTTGATGCCCTACCCCCATCCAATCGCCTTGCACCGCCCTAACAATAGTAAGGAGAGCTTGCCTCTTTGCACAAAATCTGGAACCTCAGGTAGGAAGACTCAGGAGTTTGGTGACTTGGTAACTGGGGGCTGAAATGATGTGGAGGTTTCTTTCTGACATGCCTCCCAGTTTGTGTTGACTGTAGGCTCAGAGCTCAGTAGGGCTACTGACTGAAGTGCCATCAAGCAGCACCTCTTGTGTGAGTCTCAGAACAGCAGGACTTCTTCCGTGGTGATCAGCTTCTCCCGGGTAAGCTTCCCAAGAGAGCCAGGAGGGTGCTTCCTGGCCCACTCTGACCTAGCCCCACACAGCCTCACTTCCATCTTAATAGAATTATTCCTTATAAGCCTAGACTCAGGAGTAAAGCCTGCAGCTCCCAATGTGTCAAAGAATTTTTACATATGCTTTGAATATGTTTTAAAATCTCGTCATTCCTATAAGGCATAACTATCAAGAACCAGAGCCATAAAAGATTAAATGCTATCATAGTTACAATACAACTTTGATTAAATGTGTATCCATGTTACAATAGGTCATAAAGAAGTGAAGAAAGTATATTAGAATGTTACAATGATACTGATGACTATTAAAATGCTTCATATAATCAAATGTGGAAAAGTGCAGGCTTATTCACTGGCATTAGGTGTTATAACTATGCGCTTGGAGATACGTAGAAAAAAATTGTATTTTCAGAATTCAAGATAGGTAACTTTGCCATGGCAAGTCAAAACCTTTCCAGGTTCTAATCACCTTTGCCTCTTAAATACAGTTGTTTTACAATCACTTTTTAAACTCTTATCATGGAACGTTCTTGGCAATGCTGCTGTGGACCAATTTTGTGTATCCCATCTCTATTGACTATTCACACTACCCCTTGCTCAGTGTTTCTTCACGCCCCACCAGGAGGCCCAGTTCCTCTCTACCTCCCTGGGTCCTACCAGACTTCCATGCCCCATTTTACTGAGTCTTTCTCTGCACTGTACTCAGACTTGTCATCACTTAAAACACTTAAATTCCTAAGCTTGGATCATCTTCTTACTAGGGCTGTGCATTAGAAAATGCATTTGTGCTGGTGTCTTTGATCTTTGAGGCGCTACATGATTGAAGTTTGTCTCAGACCCTCGGTTTCCTCTCTAATAAGAGTGAATTTAGGCAGAAACATGCTTAGCCTAGTTTTAGACAAAATCTCTTTTTTATGGTTTTTACATGATGAGATGAAAAAGAAATTTGCCTCTTTTGAGAAAAGAGAAGGTAAAAATGGAGATGCCTGAACCTGGGGAGATTGAATGCCCTCCATTTTGAGCATAGCGTGCTGGGGAATGAGAGTGATGGAGAAAGAGCAGTCCAAGGACAACTTTGACAAAGAGATTAGGGACAGCAGGAGCTCTGAAAAATGGGTGACTTAAGGGATATAATTAACAACTTTCTTTTGAGGAGCAGAACAACAGCCTTACCAACAGGGGTCAAGGGCCCCAAGGCAATAGCCTTCTTCCAAACATGAGCAAAAGCAAATGTTTAAATAGGCAGTTCACATACTAGTTAAAGAGTGACTTCACTTGCATGTAGGAACTTGTGTTTGCCAAAATCTGGTGCCATGTCACTTTCAGAAAGGTTATCAACGTGTGATATTTTCCTAAGAAAAAAATATAGGGGAGGGGGAATGTGCGCGCGCGCGCATGTGTGTGTGTGTGTGTGTGTGTTCCCTTTGTGTGTATATTTTAAGAAAACAAAAAAGACAGAGGAAATGACCTTTCATGGGATGTGTATTCACAGTCCTGTCCATGTCAATTGCCATGGTGTACTCAGCTTAGTCTAATTTCCATTGTGTAGCCTACAGAAGTCTTGAGGGAAAGCTTCTGTGGAGAAGCTTTTATCCTTCAGAAGTCATCATTCACTCAAATTCCTGTCCTCGGTTTGGCTCCTTGGATGGCACAGCCTGGGGCCTCCTCCCTTTGTTCTACTCTCCACATGGGGAGAAGAGGTGGAGCCCAAGGAGATGAAAGTTCTTGACACTAATGCCTGGCAGGACAAGTCTGGCAACTTTTAGAACAATGCAAATCGAATGGCCAAATTACAGTATTTTCCCCACACCTAAGTGACTTCTTCACAGGAAGTTGTTACACTTGGAGTAACCGTGCCAAATACTACTGTAACACATTTGGTGGTGGCTGTCAGCTCCACTGTGCTTGAAGATGTTGCTGGGACACCAGATGAGTCCTAGGTTCAAGTACTGAGAAGTGATGGTGGGAGGTGAGACATACCCTTCAGGGCCTCCTGCCCTAAGGTTGTTCGGGGTTTATTTTTAAATAATTTAAAGGAAACAGTTTTTCACTTTCAGCCTAGAAAATGGGCAGAGTTCTTTGTTGTTGGTGGTGGTGATGGTTGCCCTTGTTTTTGTTTGAATGAATCACCAAGAAGCAGAAGATGCCATGGAAGGGACTCTGAGCAGATCTAGCCCAATCCCTGTCAATCTGGAGGGGAGGGGCAAGAGCCCCAGGGAACTGCCCTAGCCCCAGAAGCAGTAAAGCCTGGCCAGCAGTCATGTAAGAGGTGCATTGCATTCCTACACCCTGTGTCACATTCTCTTTTGGGTTACACACTCTTTTAATAATGGGTACAGCTTAGACAATTGCCATGGAAAAATCAGTTTTTCATTTGATCTGAATTACTGCCAAGGTTTAGATCCTGAGTTTGATCCTGTTATGATTTGTGACCTCCAAAGAATATGTTAGTTGGCTAACTTTGATAGTAGTCCAATTGATCAGAAAGTTACTTATTCCTACATAACTATAGCTATTGTTTGAAGCAGTTCTATGTGGATTTTATATCCTACATAGAAACTGAGTTTGAATTTATTCTAAATAAGTATATGGATTCCATAGATGTAAATACTCCCAAATTTTGTATTTTTAAGTAGCTGAAAATACATGACATTTATACTGTATAATTATTTCTAGACATTATTTACATAAATTAAGAGGAATTTTGTTATTATTTATTTATTTTTGATACTGGGAATTGAACTCAGGGGCACTTAACCACTGAGCTACATTCCCAGTCCTTTCTGTTTTTTATTTAGAGACAAGGTCTCATTAAGTTGCTTAAGGGCCTTGCTAAATTGCTGAGACTGGCTTTGAATTTGTAATACTCCTTCCTCAGCCTCCCAAGCTGTTGGGATTACAGTCTCGGTCCTCTCTGCCCAGCTAGAGGGAACTTTTTATAGGCAACAATTGTCCTAAATTTACATGTCAAGGTAGGTGGATATTCACTTTCCCTCAGCCTAGTGTCAGTGGGTTGGGAAATCAATTTAATGTGCCTTGATCAATAATTTAAAAAGAGAAAAAGAACAGAATGAATAGAATGGAATGGAATTGCACAGAATAAAATGGAAAATTTCAGAATGTATTTTATCTTGGTTAATACCATCCCACGTAATTTTAATTTTAGTCTAACATGTACATATGTGTTGTTCTTGGTTACAGCATAAGTTTATGTCTTTCTGAAAGTCATAGTAAAATTCTTAAAAATTCTCCACGTTAGTCTCTGGCTCTTGGTTTGAACAGTCTCTGAGTACTTGCCTAACGGACTTTATCATCCAGTCTCCTGTGTCTGAGAGTGAAGCGAAATCAACACTAGGTGGTGCCAGGACTGACAGGGCCTTACCCACTGCTCCTCCACCAAATTCCCCCAGTTGTCACACTGGAGAGAAAATGATTAGCATTGTTTTTCTGAAATGCACTCCTACATCATCAGAAACATTCTGCATCATCAAAAATACATCCATGAAAATACTATTTTATATTTCTGTAACATCTTTTATTTATGGTGCTGGGCTATAGACAGTGTATATGTACTGCCATATTAAAATGGTCCATTTTCTGATATGCAAGCTTATAAAACCATAAAACAAAGGGAGTGGGTTTGTTGTTTTTGTTTTGTACTGGGGATTGGACCTAGGGGTGCTTAACCACTGAGCAACATCCCTGGCCCCCTTTTTTATATTTTATTTAGAGACAAGGTCTCACTGAGTTGCTTAGGGCCTTGCTAAGTTGCTAAGGCTGGCTTTGAACTCACGATCCTCCTACCTCAGCCTTCTGAGCCACTGAGATTACAGGCATACACAACCATGCCTAGCAAAGGAGTGTTTTAAAGTAGAAACCTACCCCAGAACAAGTGTTCAAATGTATCTTTCAAAACCAAGGCTTCCTAACCAATTGTAAGTTTTCACAATCATTCATTTATACATATAATATTTATATGCATGTCCATATATATGCATATATAGGTATATATAGTACAATTCCATTTTCAAACTATATAATGCACATGTTAATATTGGCTAGAAGTATATACATCAAAATGCTAACTGTATAAGTCTCTGGGTAGTGGAAATTTGGAGGATTTACATTTTTCATATAATTATTCTATAATACATAACAATTATTGCTAAAAATAAAAGGAATAAAAGAAAATATCCATAGGGCAGCACCACTCATAACTCCTTACAGAGGTTCAGCTCCCTAAATCCTTATTTAGACTTTTGCTCTAAATAAGCTAATATACTTATAATCAGCCATCACAGCCCTGATTCCCATTCAATAAAAAATTGCCTCACCTTTCACAATCTCTTCCCTGAACACTATTTCAAAATACATTCTCCCTCTGTGTTTTGTTAAGAAGGTAAACTTTGAAAAGGAAAAAAAAAAGGAAAAAAAATACTCCCACAGAATTTTCTTTTTCTTCCCTTCTTCTTAAAACAACAGAACAACTCAAATATTTGATATAATATTCTCCACAAGTTTTAATTTTTCCATTTGGGAGTATAACAAATTGGGCCCCCTTTTCTTCTGGATCCAGAAAGGATGAAATCTTGTCCTCTAAACCAACCAGAGGAAATTGGGACTAAAAAGAGAATAGAGACTTAGGGGGTCCTACTTAATGACCAGAAAGCCCCAGTCATCTACCAATAGACTGCAGGACCAATTGGAAGGGAAACTTTCGATGACAGAGTAAAGCAGTCTCACTGGTGGCTGCAAACTGTACACAGACCAAGTTGGAAAGAGGTATCCAAGATCAGTCAATTGCAGATCAAGATCTAAGCCAGATCAAACTGGGTGCCCTTTACTGTTGGCACCTTATTTAAGAATGTGACATGCTCCATCTTGAGGGGATTTGGAGATAATTTAATATGATCCCCTCACTGGAGGAATAAGAAAGAGGAAAGGGCAATGGATCTGCCCAAGTTCACGGAGCTGTTTATTAGAAGGGCCAAGTCCTCTGGGCTAAAGAAATGCATATGTTTAGAATGGCCAAGTGAACAAGTGGGTGACTAGTCCAATACCAGCATGGAGACTCATTCCAAATCTAACACATGCAGCTTGCATTGCCTGTGATTTGTATACTTCATACATTTCCTCAGAACAGTCAGTAAGGAATTGCTTGTCCACATTAAATATTCATATAGATATGAAAATGATATTTTGCAAGTGAATTTGACTAATTTTCAAATGTACATGAACAATTCTCAGTTTACATAAAATTCTTTGTAAGCCAGAAATTATTCTGAAAAAATACAATTGCCAAAACCTCAATTTATCTGCTTTATGAATCCAAATTTTCCTACATAAAATTTGCTTTATCTGGGTCTTCCTAAATTAAATGACCTAAAAGTTGAAGCCCCATCCTTCCTATACAACACCACCTGTAGAATATGCATTTTTAAAAGTCAGAATCCCAATATACTTTCAGAACCTAAAGCTAAACTTTTCTTGCATCATCCATGTTGGTTTCTGCTCTAGACTGAGAACAATATTGTATCAGTTATTCTTCTGTGTGTAATCTTTTACATTGCAAAAGGGGCAGGAACACTTTTTAAAATTATGATAATTATTAATTTTTTCTTTTAGTTTAGAGAATTGTAGTTGTACATAATGATGTGATTCATTTTGACATATTCACAAATGTGACCACTTATTTTGATTGCATTAGTTGGAGTACAGAGCTTGCCAGAGACCTCAGACAGGAGACTGTCAATGTCCAGCATGGGTTGAAAATTTCACTGCTGCAGGAAATATCCAGTTGACATAGGTGAGCAAAGCAGGTTGGGGGCAAGCAGCAACAGGGAGTCCTGTGAGCACAGAGACAGGGTAGCTAGGGCCCTATCTGAAGGGCAGGTACTCTCAGCTCCAGTTCATGGTTACCATGAAGAAATGTAGGCCAGGTTGTGATAGACAGTCTAATTGTTTAAAAGGAAAATATCAATCGAGGCTTTTAAAATTTTTGCATTTATTTAATTTTTATTCATGCATTATAATTATACATAATAGTGGAATTCATTATGTCCTATTCATATACAAACATCACATAATTTGCTCAATCTCCTTTCCTAGAACTTTTCATTCCATCCCTTCCTCCCTCCCCTCAACCATGTGTTGTACCCCACTGATCTCCCTTCTATTATTGCTATTAGCACATTGCCATTATATATATACATATATATGTATATATATGTGTATACACACACACACACACACACACACATTGTGGTATATTTGTCCATGGTCGTAACATGTATATGCTCTTCCCTCCTCCTTCCCTCTCAATCCCCTTCTATAAAAAATGGGTTCTCACTTAGCCTGATACTCTCTAGCTCCATCCATTTACTAGCAAATACCATAATTTCATTCTTCTTTAAGGCTGAGTGATATTCCATCATATACATACATATATATCACTTTTTTTATCCACTCATCATATATATATACATATATATGTATATGTATTTTTTGTATGTATATATATGTATATTTTAAAATCCATTCTACTGTGATTAAGTTGAAGGGCACCTAGATTGGTTCTGTAGTTTAGCTTTTGTGAATTGAGCTGCTGTAACATTGATGTGGTTACATCATTGTAATGTGCTGATTTAAATCCTTTGGGTATAAACCTAGCAGTGACTTAGCTGGATCAAATGGTGGTCCCATTGCAAGTTTTCTGAGGAATCTCCATATTGCTTTCCACAGTGGTTGGACCAATTTTGCATTCCTACCAGCAATGTATGAGTGTAGCTTTTTCCCCATTTCCTCACCAATATTTATTGTGGCTTGTATTCTTGATAATTGCCATTCTGACTGGGGTGAGATGAAATGTTAGAATAGTTTTGATTTGTATTTCTCTAATTGCTAAAGATGTTGAAACACTTTTTCATACATTTGTTGATTGACTATATTTCTTCTTCTATGAAGTGTCTGCTCCTTATCCCATTTATTGATTGGGTTTTTTAGGGATTTCTGATGTTAAGTTTTTTGAATTCTTTATATATCCTGGAAGTTAATGCTCTATCTGAGGTGTATACTAAGTGAAATAAGCCAATTCCAAAACACCAGAAGCCCACTGTATTCTCTGATATGTGGATGCTAATTCATAGTGGAGGTGGGGCAGGGCTAGGGAAGAATAGAGTTACTTTAGATTAGTTAGAGGGTAGTGAAGGGAGGGGAGGAGGTATAGGGGTAGGACGGATAGTAGAATAAATCAGACATTATTACCCATGTACATATGTAATTATATGACCATTGGTAGTCTACATCATGTATAACCAGAAGAATGAGAAATTATACTCCATTATATATGATGTATCAAAGTGCATTCTAATGTCATGTATAACTAATTAAAACAAATAAAAAATTTAAAAAAATGGAATCTCACAAAAATAGAAAGGAGATCAATCTAGGCTTTTTCATGTAAAATCTTTCAATGTGTTAATATTGGCCATTAATTTGAATTTGTTTAAAAGCAATGCAAGTGAAGGTCAAGTAGCAAAGTTCTTTAGCCCACTAGTTACCAGTATGAGACTTGAAGATCCCTACCATGATATTTAGTGAGTGGGACTCACTTGTATAATCTAATGTATTTATTTTCTAAATAAAACAAAGACGACCCATTGGTTTGTATAAATCATATGCATCCTTTAATCTTTGGCTTAATCACTTCTTTCCTAAAGATGTCTTCAACTCTCTGAGTTCATTGGCTGTTACGGTCTGTATTGCACAGTTGATGCTTAGCTCTATCCTTTCTTTCATTGTGTCTCATTATGTCATGTTTGCAGGTCTTACATTCAGACTCCATTGTAAGTACTTCCAGGGCAAGACTCATATTTAATACTTCTTTTATGACAACCTCAAAGCTCAATAAATGTTTGCCGTTGGTATTTTTTTTTTCAATAAAGGGCAAAGAAAATAGCCTTTGCTGACACACAAATACATAGTTATACTTGGAATGAGTTTAGAGTCTTGAAATTGCCAAATTTCTAGTCCAGGCAAGCTAGCAAGGTAGACTGTGGGCACCTGGCCCTGATGAGCTGATGAGCCTGGTTTACCATAAACTTTTAAGAAGAAGGCACTTGGCAAAATAGCTGTGAGCTTAACATGTCTTCCTAGAATAAAAATATCGTAGGCTATATTTGATCCTATGGAGGGGATGTGGCCCTTTTAAACCTTGATTATGAATGGGAAATATTCTGAGCCATCTCTTGTCTTCAGGAAACCTTCCATTGATTTTGACATTAAAAATAATGATGGACCCAGTTAAAGAAAGCCAAGCTCATGTTTTACATTCCTAAGTCTGGACTCTCTGGGCTTTCCCAGACTGTTCTGGAGAAGCAGAGCATGAATTGTAATCAGCCTGAATCTAGAAACCAGTGTGATAGGAGGAGAAATAGAGAAAGCATTGAAGCTCCAGAGAGGAAAGACCAGTATTTTTGTTCCTTTATAAAGTGACGATGGGGCGGCCATACAGGTGCCATATCTTGGCCTTTAAAGTTATCCCTATACTGCCAAGAGCAGGCTAAAAAGCCAGAACAGTCAGGGAGGTGTGCTGGGCTGCTAAGAACATGTCTGGAGTGGGGCTAGCATTTGGTTTGAGTTGCTCAATACCACCTGCAAGTGAATAAGAAATCTGGACACGATGCTGCCTAGAGATCCCTGAGACTGCTGGGCTTGATATGATGGGGAATCCAGAGGCTGAGGTGTGAGTGGACTGCCTGACCAAGGAAAGCATTGTACCCCCTCCCTTACCTAGAAATGCTATAGATAAAATATCTAGGAAGTGCTGTTACTGAAGAAGACCTATAATCATACTTGCCCTCACCAACACAAATAGTACAGACATGTGCCTCTCCGACACTTTCTTTTCTGTTTTCTTTTTCTTAGTGCTGGGGATTGAACCCAGGGACATTTTACCACGGAGCTACATTCCCTGTCCTTTTAATTTTTTTATTTTGAGAAAGGTTTCAGAGCTCTCAATTTCCCTATATTATTTGATAACACAAAAAAGAAAGAAATCATTGAATGAGCAGATCACATCATTGCTTTAGAAAGCAGACTTTGGAAAGCAAAAAAAAAAGTGTTTTTAATCCTTCAATTATTAAAAATCATTCCATAACTTAGGCAAATTAATATATCCTTTTTTCCTAGTCACTGTATCAATCCATTGTATCTTTTTCAATTGTGCATTTGTTTAATTTAAAAAATGATGCCAAAAATATAACTTTCATATCCATGGCACAACGGTGTTTACTCTGTCCAAGAATTAATATGTTATAGTGAAAGAGAAATTTATATTTCCTTTCCTGATTGTCCCTTATCTCTCTCTCAACAGCTTTCACATCCATTTCTCTCTCATGAAGTTTCTTCTGGTTGAAGAGTTCTCAGATTTTATCAGGTAAGATACATTAAATGTGAAACTATATACATTTATTTTTAAAAATGCTCAAGTTTAGAAAATCTAAAAAAGGTGTGTCAGCCTTGGATAGAGGTATCTAGAATGTAAACTGGGGCAGGTCAAACAGGATCTCCAAACATACACAATTCAGTATACATTTTGATTCTGATTATGAGAGTACCCAGGCAGCAGCATAAACACTGCCTGAGAACTCATTAGAAATGCTCTACAGATTTTTACAGATTTCTCAGGCCCTCCCACAGTGCTGTAGTAAACTTCCCAGATGATTCTGAAGCACACACAATTTTATTTTATTTTTTAGAGCTGAGGATTGAACTCAGGGGCACTCAGTCACTGAGCCACATCCCCAGCCCTATTTTGTATTTTATTTAGAGACAGGGTCTCTCTGAGTTGCTTAGCACCTTGCCTCTGCTGAGACTAGCTTTGAACTCGTGCCTCAGCCTCCAGAGCCACTGGGATTATAGGCGTGTGTCACCACGCCAGGCAGCACACACAATTTTGAGCACCAATTTTAGACTGGCTTCACAAACCAAAGGAACAGAAAATGTCTCCTCTTGGTTGAGGAATTCGATGGTTTCCATGTCTGTTATTCATTTCCTTTCTCCATTGCCTTTTCTTTCCTTCCAGTTTATCCATTCCTCATCTGGCAAGCTCAGGTTTGCTTCATAAAATCATGCTTTATTTTTTATGAAAACTTAAATACTATATAATGTGGGATCCCAACGAGAGCAGGCTTTTAGTAGAAGTTGTCCACTAATAAGCTGATTTAAATCCCTTGTTAGCCTTGAGAAGGAAAATAGTCACTGAAGATGCATCTATGAAAGGGTGCCCAACTTCTGAGATGGCTGCCTTTTACACTTAATATGCATGGGACATTCTCTTTACAAGTGAAGCAATATTTTTAAGTATTGGAAGTGTTGAATTGTCACCTCTGAAGTCATTGCAAAGCAGTGCATCATACAAAGTGTGGTCCTGTTCTCTTTTACTTATATTTTGAAGTTCTCTGTGATATTCATTGTCACCAACTGGGGAAGCCAACCTAGATAGGCTGCCCAGCACCCATATCTCACCCAACTTACTATGGTTTGGTGTAACCTTGTATATACTTATGAATTATCTGCTCAACCTAGAAAGAATATATATATGGGGATGCTATCATTTATGAAAAGATGACTAAATGCTACTCCAAAGTGTCTACTTAAGATGACCCCTCATTTGCAAAGAAATGCATAACTTTTTCTTCACATTATGCCTATTTCTTGAGAAAATAGTTACTGGAGTCTCTAACACTTAGTTTCCTTGCTTATGAAATTGAGATAATAGAATTCACTTAGGATTATTCTAAGAAATCTAGGAGAGAATCCAGGAACACTTAATACAGTAACAGTCTTAAACACTAGCCTTGATTACAGATAATTTTATTAATAGAATTATAAAATTTAAAATGTCACATCAGACCTTGTCCCATTAACAAGCATTGGGAAGACCTCCATTGGGAAGGGTCTCTTCCTTGCATAATTCACCTTCGTGTGTCCCCATCACCATCACCACCAGAACACCACCACTGCTACTCTGCTTTATTTTCCAAGAAGATTTTTTGTTGTTGTTGCCACTTTTCTCTGCTTCTCTGGTTTGCTGGCCATTCCTGGCACGGCAACATGGGGCCAGGTAGAATTAGGGACATGGTAAAGTATGGCAGTCTATCCATAAAGCACAGAATAGCAGTTTCTATTAGCTCCTCTAATGTCAACCAGCCTTTGGAGTGAAATCTAAAAAAGGCCATCCGGTGACTCAAATGCAGACATCAGAAGATCAAAGGGCCTGAAGAGGACCTTGAAAGATGGATTTATCTCTCTAGCTGCTTAGAATATGTTGGAAAGGTCCAATTCTCTCTATGGAAAAGTACCCTGTGCATGTCTTCAGTGAAAGAAGGGATGCGGAGACAGCAAAAGGGGATTCTTGGAAGAGAGGTATATAAAACATTAGGATTAAATAAATGCCCAGTGAACAAGAGACTTTTGAGTTTGAATTAGTGACATAGAAAAATGAGAAACATCTGGAGCCTTTACTTATTTTGCTTGTCAGAAACACAGTCTGGAAGTCCTTTGTTGAATCATTTACTTTGTAAAGACTTATTAAAAACAAATGCCTAAGGTGGTGGAAAAGAGAATGCATTGAATTCAGAATGCCAAGGCCTTTTAAAGGAACCATTGCAAAGAGCTTCTACTTCTCATCAACTGAGCTTAAAGCTGTCTCCTCAAACGAGCCCCCTTGTTCCATTTGAATTCACAATTGAAGAGTCAAAGGCTTTTAGACCCATTTGCAATTAAACAGTAAATTTTGGAGAGAGAAGACCAATTTTCTTCACATTCTTTAGTTATATGATTCTTTTATAGCCAACACCCCCTCCACACACACATACAAAACAAGTACCAAAGACAAGGGGGTCTGCCCAGATGTTACCCTTAAATTTATTATAGACACAGCTGGGATATACAGAAGAGGTTGTTTCGTTTTTCATTTCAGGGGAAGATTCAGCTGTCCTGGAATGTGCCATGGATAGGCTTCTGGCCAAGGCAAACCAGGGAGGAGAGAGGAGGGGTTAGGAATCCTTTAAAACCCACAGTGCGTTGCTTTGGTGTATGTACTTGCTGAGGCCCCTGGCTGGCCACTTTCTGTAGGGAAAGCAGGTCTTACAGGCCAATGAGGTGGTCTGCGTTGGAATTCTGAGAAGACTTCTGAGTTATTTTATGCCTGTGCCTGGGTCTTTTATCACCCCTTCAGCCTGCAGGAGACAAAGGAGAAGAGAGAAGGGAGAGAGGGGGAAAGAAAGATGAAAAGGGACAGAGGAAATGTCTGGAGGTGAAATAGATATTTCAGGGACACTCTGCGCCCTCATCCATTTGCTACGCTTCTCGAGTACTTTCAAGAAAGTAAATATTGTGAGAGGCCAGATCCCAGGGAAGGGATAGAATGGAATCCTGTATTAGCATAAGCTACGTTTATGAAATTCTGCTGGCTCTGGACTCCCACAGTGCAACTGCGGAGCCGGCCTCACACTGGGCTGGTCTTTTGAATTCAAGTTATGATGAAGTAGACAGTCCCTGTGTCTTATATCTCTCTGCTCGAGTTATTAAATGCAAGAGACAGGACACCCTGCCTTTAAGGAGATGGAGGAGGGGCAGGCGAACACTCCCCAAGACCATCCTGCTTATAAAAGGACCCAAGAGTTACCAAGTATTCAGACCCAGGCCTGGTTGTCTCTGCAACCAAGTGACCTGGCCCCAAAATGATGACTAGGAATAACAGCAGGGAAAGAAAGAAGAAAAAGTTGCTTTCTGTGAGGCATACCCAGAATCCTGCGTCAATTATTTATTATTAAATTCATCGTCCTCTTCAAACTATTTTTTATGTTCTGATATAAGTATCTCTTTGGGTAACAGTTTCCATAGAATTGCTAGCCATCACCATGTGCCTGAATGCTTGCTTTATGCAAAACTACCTTTGATTCAACTTCACGGAGGGTGTTGGTGTCCTGACCCTGCTCACTGGGCTCTGTCCTTATGGTTTGGTAAACATCGATCCTCTCTTCCTTCAGCATTTACCTCTGAAGACTAAAAGATGAGATAGGATGCCCCCACCTCTACTTGCTCAACCTTCTTCACCTCAGTTCCTTCTTCTGGCGTGTCCTGGGGTTTCTTGAATTCCAGTCTTTCAAACCTAGATCAGGATACATGCAGAAATAGAATACAAATATCCACTGAGCCTTTAAAACCATCCTGGTAAAAGACCTTTGCTTTGACATCTACATGCATTTTTTATTATTAAAATACAATGTAAACATGTTGCTTTTACATAAGACCAATTTGGCCTTTTCCATCACAGCATGGAGCCTATTAAAAAAATCTCACATGCCTGGAGAGTTGTGCCCAATCAGTCACTCAAAATGGCTACCAGGAACATTTTTATGAATCCTATTTTTTTTTTTTCCTGAGAATGGCTTAAATTGGAATGTTAAGATTTGTCATTTAATTTAATTTTAAAGTACAGCTTAAATTTTAACTTTAAGATCTAGTCAGTCTAAAGTAAAGATTAGAGGGAAAAGAAGGCAGATAATTTACCTTATCTATTGATATAAAATGACTTAGAAAAACAGACTGTGAATAACAGTTTTGTCTGCTCCCTGCAGCATCAGGGCTGTGGTCTTGTATCAGCTGAGGGGTCACCTGGCTCTGCCTTCCCTGCAGATGCTCCCAGTGGCAGTAGTGGTTGTGGCAGTGGCTGAAGGGATGGAATGTCCCTTCCAGGGCCTCCCTGGGTAACCCCTTTAAGAAGCATCACAGGAGGGACTTGCTGGGTGCCTATCAAACTTTTTATTTTCATTAGATTTTTGCAGAACTTTAAGCCTCCTGGTCACAAAATGTTTTCTTTGTGAAACCCTCGGAGACTATTTTTCCTTTTCATCACAATGGCAGGAATACAGAGCTTTCTCATGATTTCTTAATGGGATTCAGCTGCCCAAACTGTAGAGTTTTATAGCTGTATTTTAGAATCCACTATGTCTTTACCTCCTTCTTCATTTGCAGATGCCCTGCTCTCCTGCCCCCTCTCCAAATCCCTCTCACCATCCTCCTCTCTCCCTGCAACCAGCAAGAGCTCACAAGCATGAGCTGTGTGCATCTTTCTGAATATGAACCTGTGGGTAAATATTCCCCAATGGGGCAAATGCTACCTTATTTCAGACAGTCTCTGGTATTGTCCAACATTCTTTGAAAAAATAGATGTACATTGGAGACCCCTGTTAGCATCAGGCTGCTGGCAGCAGATGGTAATGACCATGAGCCAAAATGGAGCAAGATCAGCTTGAGGCTGTGGTCAGCATGGGGAGGAGAGCAGCTAGCACACCAGGGACCAAGGGAGTCAGAACAGATCAGGATCAGAGCAGACCCGACACCCAACACCCTGGAGAATGGCCCACTGGAAGAGGATCTGAGAGTAGGGCCCACAGAATCTGCACAACCAGAGGGACAAGGCACAAGGAAGGTCAAAGCAAGCTATGTGTCAACATGGAAGAAGACATGCCAATCATTTCCTTTTTCAGGGCTCCTCCTTGTTCCTACTGTGCAGACACGAAGCCCAGTATAGGTGGAAACAGGGAACTGGGACAGGAAGCATAAGGACAGGTGATCTCATGGATATATCTCTTAGATCCCCAAAGAGATTGTGATCTCATAGAGAAAGGAGAGTTCTTTCAAGGCTCCATGTGAATATTGAATGTAAGGTAGTTTGCAGAGGCAGTTCATGCTGACTGAAAACTCCTCTGTCTTTAATCTCAAGCTCGCCTGTTTCATCTCTTTTGAAGCATAGTGCTTTTAAGTTTTTTTTATCCTATAAAATTCAACATCTGACCTCCTTCAGTGACCAAGCTTCACCCTATATTACATCTAACCTCATGATCTTCATCTTTTCTTGGGCCCTCAGCATGCTGTCCATTGGCCCAGTCTTTCAGTATTTCCATTTCCAATCATTTGCAAAGTCTTCCTTCCCTTCATGACCCTTTAGAGTTCAGATATACATGCTCTGGGGACAGGAAACTCCCAATAGCAAATTAATCACTCAGGTCATCTTGTCTGGCATGTCATTCAAATGTCCAGAAAATATGTCCTTGTTTGGATTCCATCGTTCACTGGCCATGTGCTGTCAGGCAGGTCCCTCCCTTTCCCTAAGCCTCTCCTGCCTCCTCCTCTGAGATGTTGTAAGAATCAGAGAAAATAATGGAGGGGGAGGATTTATACATTTTAAAACACTATACACATGGAAGGCGTTGTTCTAATAAAACACAGATCCTGGGCTCACGGTGGGGTGGGGTGGAGCCTCTGTCAGTCATTCTTTCAGCTTGTTTGTGTAACCTCTGGTGAAATATTAATAATTGCTGCTGAGCATAGGTTTCAGCACATTCTTTGTTTCTCTTGTGGCATTCACAAGGCAGTCACATCTGCCAAGAGCTGATCCTTCCCAGAAGGAATGGAGGGGGAAGATAATGTAGCCAAAAGGGATTTGGGGACTCTATCAGATGAGACATCTTAGAAGTCATTTTAGTTACTCCAAATCAGGAAAGAACAACCACAGATTATCAACTCCATGGAACAAGTAACCAATAGCTTAGCACTAGGGTCCTTGCCATGTGAAATTTCTATTTAACCATGTTTCATCTCCAGCAGCTATCATCATTAGGAACATCAAATTTAACTGAGTTACTATGAGTTCAATTAAACTTTAACATGTATTTTTGCATATCAAATACGTGTCAAAGCCCTACACTAAGTATAGAATCTTGAGTAATTCATGGATTCTTCCTTAGGAAGTTCATATGCAGATAAACACATACATTAAAAATCTGATAATTGCTGTCAGGGATAATTGCTACATTGAAACACTGTGGGAGCATATAGGACAGAGAAACAAACTCTATGGAAAGCCGAGGAGGTGATAACCTGTGAGCTGAGCCTTAAAAGATAAATAGCAATTGACCAGAGAGTGAACATAGAGAGTGGTTCAACACATGGGCTAGGGGTCCAGTCTACCTGGTCTGGATACTGGAAACTTCCTATTGCATAACGTGGCTAGTTACATGATGTTTTGATGCCTGTTTCCTCATCCGCTGTAATCTAATAGGGCCTACCTCTCGGATGCTCATGCATGCAAATGAGTTAAGGTAGACAGAGTGCCCAGGCAATCCCTGTCCTGACATCAATTGCTTAGCAAGCAGTGGCCATTAGTATTGTTATAGATTGTTCTTTACTAAGTCAACAAGCAGGAAAGAGATTCCTGAAACTCTTAGTGACCTGGTATCTGAATTTAAGAGATTTATAATACTATCGTTATCATTATCATTAACATGAATGCTACCATTTATGAGTCAGGCAGTAGATTGTATGCATATGTTATTTCATTTAGTTCTCACAACAATCTTGAGAACCAAAACATTTACAATGAAATATCAATGGCACCATACAGAACATGAAGCTGGCGAATATAAGAAGCACAGAGCGAATGAGAGGGAATTACACAAGAAGACACATCCACACTGGGCGCAGAAACACAGCCTGTGATCCCAGAGATTTGGGAGGTGAGGCAAGAGAATCTCAAATTCGAGACCAGCCTGGGCAATGCAGTGAGATGCTACCTCAAATCACAAAGCTGAAAGGGCTGAGGGTGTAACTCAAGGGCAAAGTGCCCCTGATTCACCCCCAGTACCAAAACAGTGGGTTTGAGCCAAATGATCAAGGGCGCTTGTTTTCATTTTCATTTTCTCCATTTGTTTTAGCTTTCATTTTTGTTTCTCTGCATGTTTGATGGCTCTAAGCAGAACACACCCTTTCCAGCTCTGGCTCCCATGACTTATGTCATCTGAGGCCCTGAAAACCTTTGAGTATCGAAGTTTGCGATACGTCGACAAGGATGTGGAATTGCAGGTGGTGGACTGCTTGTTTAGTTGACCAATGTTTTCTTGCCAGGCACTGATCTAGGTGCTTTCAGACATGTGACTCACATATCATCCTGAACAAGGCATGGTTACCCCAATTTATGGAAGAGTAGACTGAGTCTCAGAGAGGGCACGTCTACAAGTTGGGCAAATCAGAAGCACAGAAACAGGGAAGTACAGGGCATGATCTGAGTCTTGATGCCTGGAGGGAGGATCCATGCTCGGGAGTAGGATGAGTTTGGGAGAAAGAGGCTGAAGGACCTTGAAGGCCAGGCTTACCAACAGGAATGTGGTTATGGGAAGCTAATAAATAGCAGGTTTCCTTTTCTTCTTTACAACTTCATGAAAACCCACCCACAGCAAATACATAGGCTGCTACCAGGTTTGCTTGCCCTAAATAGGGAGAGATGCTACAGGACGCTGAAGGAGAATTCTTTTTGGACAATGACCTGCTCTAGGCAGGGGCAGTCCTCCGTCTTGTGAAAACATAGGGAGGAAGGTCCTTCCACTCATTATTCTCAGTGGAGCTACAGATAATATCATTTTTAAGAACTGGCCACCAGTTTCCCTCCCTGGATTCCAACTCTTGCCTTCTGACTAATATTTGTTTTGCAATGGGGAGAGCCCTGTAAATAAAAAACACATTCCTTAGCTTTGATCCTAAGGAGTTCACGATGTTGCTCCTGTTTACCTCTCCACCCTCCTCTCACTCCATTCCCCAAGTGTATTCTAGCCAGACTGATCCCACTGCAGTTCGCTGCCAGCACCATAATTTCTCCAGAAGATATCATCAGACCACACACCACCCTCCAGGATACCTGGCACTGACTGTCTGGTACCACTTCTCCAAAGAGTGTGTTTACTTGTTTACATTAGACCAAAGCTCTGTGACAGTGGGGGTCCTGTGTTCCTGCTCATTCAGTTCCCCTGACCTAACACATCGCAGCACATAATCAATGCTCAATAACAGTTTGTCAAGTGAATGAGTAAATGACTAAGTGAGAGAATGGTGCCCTGATGTCATGATCCTTACTCATCATTGGATCCTGGTCTTCTATTTGCCAGTATGTCGTTCTGATTGTCCACCTGACCTTAGACCTCCAACGACTTGATAATTTATTCCCAGATCTGTCTCCCAGATCCAACATATTCCCCAGCCCTTTCACAATCTGACACATGCACATACTTACTACCACCAAAAGCAACAAAATACAGTTTCTCCTTTCTGGGAATCAGTCTTTCCCCCAAACCATTATTACCTGCCAGAGTTCTGCTGTTGTTACCCACAAAATCTTCCAGGGACTTATAGGTTTGCCATTTCCCTTTCAAATTCAACAGTGACGTTCAAATGGATTAGACTGGAAAAAAGAGACAGGGAGGGGATCCCTAACAGCGTTTGATTTTAAAGTGTTTCTTGGAGTAGAAGGGAATTGTGTGTCATGCAGTGTGTGAGTGAGGGTGTGTGTTGGGGTGGGGGGTCTGGTTAACTCTCTTGGAATGGACAACATGGGAGGAACATGGGTATCTCCCAGCTTATTGGAAAGGAGTGGGCTCTGAATGGGCAGACTCTGCTGGATGGGCTCGGGAGGAGTTCTGCCCAGCAGGCCAAACCTGGAAGTCCCAGACTAGTAATAATAATTATTTTAGCAGCATAATTGCCAACGCCTATGAGTGATCCCTATTTTCCAATCACTGTGCTAGGCACTTTACATAGATTATCTCAATTATTTCTTACATCAATCCTGTAAAGTTGGAAGCTTCATATTCCTGTGTTACTACTTAGGAAAAAGAGGCACAGAGAAGCTAAGTAACTTGCACAAGATCTCACAGTAAGTGGTGAAGCCAGGATTTGAACCTAAGAACTCCAACATAAGAACTCCCATCGAATCGGGAATGATTCAAAGACAGTACCCTTGGATTACTGAGAGTTAGAAGGTAGAAGCATCACCAAACAGCAACACTACTTGTTTTTGCAATAGAATCCTCATAGATTGAGGAAAATGGAGGGATCCTTGGGTCTTAAGGAATATGTACTGGATGAACAGGAAAAATAGTTAAGTATCTTCTAACATCTTGCACCTCCAGTTCATTTATAATTTGTCAATGTATTCCATCACACATATAGGGTAAGGAAATATGGGGCTGGAACACCCTGTGTTGCCTGTAGAGTACTCCCCAGAATTGCGCAATGCACAACCTGCTCAACTTTGCATGGTTACCCTGAAAGGACAGATTTCTTTATATCTACAAATTAATATAGGGACTGAATGCTCCATTAATGGAGATCTATTAATGGAATTTAAGTTAGTGTGGCCTTTAAAAGCTTAAAAAGAAGTGTGGGGGGGGAACATGTGTAAACAATAAACTGGCTGCAACAGTACCATGAAAAGCAGCTATCTTTCATCAGTGTCTGTAGCCTCCTCTGCTGCCATGCTTCCCCTTCAACTATGCCAGTGTCCTGTAACTCACCATGGCTCCCCAACATGCATGCTCCCACACGTCCCAGCCTGTACAAATGCTTCTCCTTCCTCTCAACCTTTCCTCACCTTCCTTTACCCACGGCTTCCTTCTCCTTCAAGATCTACACTTCCTTCCCTTCATCCTTCATGTAGTCGTTCAAATAATGTTTTTGGAGCACCTGAAGTAGGGGCAGAAGTGCTCAGGATGAGTAAGGCATTTCCTACCCTCCAATTGCTCACAGTCTAGAGGAGAAATGTAATACAGTGAGTCCTCTCCTGGAACGTCTATCATTGTTCTCTATTTCCCCCAGCTAGAGAAGTCCTTATGTTTTGGAAGCATTCAAAATACATAACCTTTTCAGTCAAATAATGATCCAAAATGCTTAAAGCAAAGCAAATACATACCAGAGAAACTTAGACAATATTTGGAAGCTATAAATCGGTAAGTTTATATAGGATGTTCATCTCTCTTCTTAGTTCATTTGTGAGGCTATAAAATGCTGAGTTTAAAGCTCAGTCATTTTTCTCCAGATTCTTGCCAATTTTGTGGCATCACATTCCACTGCGTTCTCAGCCTTCAGAGGGTCTAAGTGATGCTGGTGAAGAGTTAGTTGAGAAAAAAGGCTTCATATTTCATTCTAGTCTGGAAATGCTTTTTTTCCCCACCCCCCATAATGTGTGAGACTTGACCCAGACAGACGTACACAGTGGGAAAATAATTTCATCCCCAGAGAAATAAAGTAGCAAATTATCTGAAGAGAACTACAGCAGGTTAGACTTCTAAAAATCCTCTGCTGTGAATATCAAGCCCTGGCTGGCCATGCATGCTCCACTTTGAGATATAAGGGCTTATCTTAGCAGACTGTTGGCTCCTATAGAAAGGGGACTGTGTTTTATTTATTTCTTTAGCCCAAGCCCTTAGAATAGGGCTTAATAAATACTTGTGAATATATTACATATATTAATCAAAGTGGAAGTCTAAGCCATTTCCCTTTGGCTGGCCATTTCCCTAATGTTCTAGAGAAAAGGGCATTAGAGTTTATTTCTGTTTTGTTTATTTGGAGAGGAGCCATAGAAGAATTCTGTTGCTTTGTTTTTCAAGAAATGTCAAAATCCATAAGAGACTGGGATGAGATCAAAGACCTTGTCTATCAGGATAGCACAGATATTGTTCCATTGATGTAGTGCCCTTGGATAAGCTTATCTCCCTTGTGATCAGCACTCAAGAAAATAATTGTACACCCAATGTTAGTCCCTTATTACCTGGAGGTGTTGCTGAATTTTCACCTTAGGAAATGTAACCAGACCATTCTATGGCTCCAGATCCCCACACTCCTTCCAAAAGCTGCATAAAACCCACAAGAAGCTATGAGTCTCCTGCCACCCTGTACTGATGCTATGGTGCAGATTACCTGTGAGATTGACTTGCCAATAGGAGATGGCTTATGAAGCCACGTTCGGCCTAAATTAGTCAATATGTGTGTTCATCACACCTTCAATGGAATGTAGTATTTGATGTCACTGCCTTCTTTCCTTGTCAAACTTGGCTTTGGGGTTTGGTTTGGCTTGGTGGTGAGAAATTCAACAAGATCTTGGAAATTTTCCTGCTAGAGCACTTTTTAAGGGAGTTTAGTTACTTAAACAGGAAATTTGCATTGCTTAGCATTCGTGAAATGCCCCTTGTGTGCATTAGTGAGAAGGTTCAAGGCCAAAAACACACGCTTCATCTTAACCATATTTGAAACTCACAGTAAAAAGAATTGAAAAGATAAATTGATGAAATAAGGAAATTTTGACATTTTATTCTGCACATATTTTAAACTTTTCCCCTTTCCTCTAATAACTTCTCTTCAACATAATGACATTCATGTGCATTTTCAAAGAATTTCCATTTTATTATGTATTGAATTATATAAAGTCGTTATAGTAGACCCATTAGAGAAGTTTCATTCTTAGCTCTTAGAATTGGACCATAAAGGTTCATAATGAAATTGGGACATTAAGAAGCAGCCAGTGGCTGCAGCTGCAGCAATGTTGTGATGTTCGTTGGCGACATGATTTTCCTTTGTCAAACCAAAGTGGCTTAAATTTGTAGTTCACTGTCCTGGTGCTCACTTACTGCCTTCAGGTGTGTCTGGAAGCAGTGCTCATGTCAGCATGGGGACTTCTCTTTCCACACCCGTGTTCCTCATCCTCAGTGTTTTCCCGCAACCCACCCACTGGGGCTGTAACTCTATCTCTGGGGACTTGAATCAAATTGATGCCAATGTTCTTCTGATGACAGTGACAAAGGGGTCCATTATTGATCTGAGAGAGACTCCTGGATTTAAAAATTAGGCATTCAGAGCTGGGCACAGTGCAGCTTCCATGGGAGGATGAGGCAAGAGGATCACTTGAGTCTGGAAGTTCAAGATCAGCCTGAGCAACATAATGAGCCCTGTCTAATGAACAAAAAGATATTTGATGATAAATGAAAGCATTTTTTTTAAAAAAAGAAGTTATTAAAGAAGTCTATCATATTCTCCAGAGCCATCCATTTTTTAGATTCCTGTTTGTACTTTGGTGATGCTTCCCTATCTTTTGGCTCACCACAGTGACAAAATGTGGTTTTCTTCTTAAAGAGTCGAAACAATACCCCATCTCTTCTGAGAGGTATAGGCGGCTGCCCCCTGGAACTGTCTCTTCCTGGAAGCTAGAAATGTCCATAGACACAGTGTTGATATTAAATGGATTTTCATTCTCATTTTCTTTTTCCTGGTTTAATCTTCTGCAAAACAAGTTATAGTGCTACATCCATGCTTAGAAACTGAGCAAACTGTCGTGGGGTACATGAAGGAAATCAGCTAGATTTGGGCTCTTACCTCCAAAATTATATAAAAATGGTCTTTGCAACTACTTCTCCCTCCTGTTGAGGCTGAATGAAAACTACTTTATGTATTTCTCTATTTACTTAACTCATAATTCATTCAAAATTTTTATTAACCACCAGGTTTTGTTTGTTTGGTTTTTGGTTTTTGGTTTTTTTTTTGCCAGGGCCTATAAAAAATAAAAAATTAGTGAAGATCCTTGCTATTTACTTAGAGAGACAATATCTATGTTCATGAACCCATTTAATTCTTATTTTTATTTTAAGTATATGAAACTTCATTGTAATAATAAAAATGAAATTTACCATGTACCCAAAGTACATATATTAATCCTCAAAGCATTCTTACCAAGTAGCCGCTATTACGATCCTATTTTACTCATGGTGAAATTGAGGCAGTGTGATAGGAAATTCAGTTCCATTTTGCTTTGACGTTCATTGACCTCACGACCCTGGTCCTTCCTTTGGTGACTTCTTCCACTACCATCAGCCTATGCGTGTTCACCAGGATCACTCCCCTCAGAAACTATACAGTAAAGCAGCCAATGGTAAAAGCGAATGGCCAAAATTGGAATTCTGGTTCTATAATTCCATACTTGGATGACTTGGGCAAATCGCTTACCTTCTTTGTGGCTCAGTTTTCTCATCCATAAAATGATATTGTGATCAGTGCTTACCTTCTAGCACCAACATGAGTATTAAGCAAATGAATAGATGTCAAGCACTTAGAATAGTCCCCACATGTAGCAAATGCTTACAGATGGTAGTTATGTTGTCGCTATTCCGTGATTCTCCTTTATTCCATTATGGGTTTTTTTGTTGTTGTTTTGTTTTGTTTCCTCTATGACAGCCTGGCAAAACGGAGTTCTTCCCTTTCACCAGGCACCTCATGCCCATGGTTTGTATTGTAACATTACTTGGCATGTTGTATTCAACCCAAGCAGCCCCCTCTGTCTCTCCAGAACAGGTGCACTAGTCGTGACAGGCTCCCCACTACATCTAAGTCCCTCCCCAGGAAACCACCTTTCCACCTTACACACATGCACACATAGGCCAAGTTTATTCCGAAAGGAGAAAGTGACTCCTTTCTCCTTCTCTTTGCAATCTTAAGCCCTAAAATTATGATTAGTCGACCCAAGTTTTTACCTAAGAACTCTCAGACTAAGCAGATGACACTATTCTCAAATTCACCTGACATTTCAAAGATAAGTTTTCTGCTTCTAAAGTAGGACTTAGAAGGGATCAAAGACAAGGACTTGAGAGGCAGCTGACCTAGGTCCAAATCCAGGCTTCACATTTACTAGCTGTGTCACTTCAGATCCAATAAAACCTGTGACATTGTTTCCTCACCTATAAAAAAGGAATCTGCATCTTTGTTGTAAGGATGAAAGGTTTTAAACTTATGGAAAGTGTAGTACCTGACACATAGGGAGTGCTCAATGAGCTGACTTCTCACTAGTATCATTACTGTTGTTGTCATGACTCCATCAGTCTTCCAAGTTGTAACAGGTGTAGGTATTTCTCGATCATTAAGGAAATGACTGCAAAGCCATCCTCAATTACGAGTACACATCATGTTTGAAAATGTAATGTGCGAAAAGATCTTTCAACAAAGTTTGAAAATTGTTTCTGACTTTAATAACTCAACTTAGTTGTTGCTGGTGAGATCCAACATTGGAAGGCATTGAGCAAAGTGGCAGCCAAACCATAATCCACTGTTTGGATTTCCCATCAAGCTGGAGGTGCCAACAGCAGGGCCACCAGCCAAGCGTTTCAGTCATCTCTGCAAGGCCAGAGAGTTTCAATGCTGTGGGGACACTAAACTGTTGCAGAAAGAGCTCTTTGAGGAGATTCAACCACTACTATATTGGTCCCAAGTTGATATGGTGATACTACTGCCTGCTTTATTTTTTGGTTCTTTTTAAAGATATTGTTATGGTTTGGATATGAGGTTTCCCTCAAAGATTCATGTGTTGCAGGCTTGGTCCCCGAGACAGCAATGTTCAGAGGTGAAGCTTTTGGGAAGTGACTGGCTCAGGAGGGCTCTGACCTCATCAATGGATTAATCCATTGGGGAATTCATAGCTGAATGAATATGAATATGTGGAATATGTAGGGGTGGTAGAAATCATAGGAGTGGGCCCTGGGGGGCTATGTCTTGTTTTCGACCCCTTCCTCTCTCTCTCCTTCCTGGCCACCAAGAGAAGAGCAGCTTTCCTCTGCCATGATGTCCCTGCCTTGGCCCAGGCCTACAAGCCACAGGGCCAGCTGACCATGGACTAAAACTTCTAAAACCATGAGCCAAAATAAATCTTCTCTCCTCTTGTTATTCTTAGGTATTTCGTCCCAATGACAAAAAGCTAACACAGACATCATAGCCTTAGCAGTTTTAGGGTTTTAAATAGCTCTTTGAAGCACATGACTAACCTTGACATGTTGGTTTTCAGCTAAATTTTAAAAGCAGATTGAGGTGACTTTTCTGGAAATAATAGATGAGGAAGCAATGACACCTCCAATTTCATGGGGGTACTCTGCAAATGACACCAGATTGATCCCTGTTCCTGTCCATGAAGGTAACCTTGAAGGTCCTTTCCTCTGAGATTAGCTGAATTGACATCCTTATTCCTTCTCTGTGCATTAAACAGAACAAAGCAAGGCTTAGGGTTACAGCAAGATGGAAATGAACTCCCTGGGCCCCAGAGTCAAGGACTGTTTGAGTTAGGATTCTAGCAGATGATTTTTCACCCCTATTTTCTTTCTTCTTTATGATGTTCTCTGGCATTACTATTATCTACATTAATCAGCTATTTCATATGCTTTCCTCTAATTTGTTTCTAGACATTTTAAAAGATGAATTTTCATTAGATCCTAGCAAAACTAGCAGAGGGAGAAGTTGAAAATAAAAAAGTTATTCTGGAGGTCTCTAATGCTTGCATAATGAAAATTATAAAAATTATAAATTATACATATAGGGAGCAGAAAAGCTCCCCTGCTGCAGCATCTTCTAGGATCTGCAAGAGTACAACCCCAAAAGGGATCAACTCTTCTGACCTTTTAAGACACATTTTAGTGATTGGCTGGAACTCTCATGTCAGGAGAACCAAGGATCTCCTAAAGCAGGCGAGCTGTCCTCAGCCCCACACTCTGAGATGCCATCATCTAGGCCTGTGATGGTTCTCAGCTGAAAGAGTTCTGCAGATTCTAAGTTGTGAAGAATTAAATCCAAGAACCTAGAGGAGCTCACAGACTCCATGGGAAAATCAGAGAACCAGACTCAACACCCATCTAAAGAACAAAGGAAATTCACAAAGCAGTCCCATGCTGCATGAAGAGTTTGGTTCAGGTGCTACCATCTCTGGGACTGTATACCACAGTTGGTACCATGGTCATTATGGTGGATGCTGCCACTACTCAGTGAGCCCTAAACTGTCTTGGCTTCTCTGTGCTGCTTACATTGGTATCTGATTCCCAAAGGGAACAGTCACTTGGCCTCCCACCACACAGTTGATGATATCTCCAAACCTGGGAGGGAGATTCAGGTGATGAGGAGCCAAAAGATGAAATACTTTCTTTTCCATCCCTCTCTATCTATTCCCATTCTACCTTGAATCAAGTATAAAGCTTGTTCCTCTCCTCCCCAAAATGTTGAATCGTTACAATATAATAAATCCCATTTTACAAAAGGGAAAGTCAAATCTCGAAAAGGTTAAGAGACTTTAGAAAATCACTGAGAGCAATTGTCACTGTGTACAGGTTTTAAAATGTCACTTACCTGTTTGTTGGATTTCATCTTTGGTTTGTTTTTTGACAATGAAGCCTTTTTTATTTTTCTAATAAAGCCTCACAAGAAACCTCAATATCTAAGGCAGATAAAAGCAGAGCTGTTTGGGTTGAAGGAGGACAGGGTAGACACAGCCCCATTTACTTGGCTTCACACTCCTTATTTCTAACACACAAAACACCACTGAGGTTTGGAAACTACTGCTGCCAGCCTCAGAGAGAGGCTGACCACTGCTGGTTCATTTCCTGTCACTACTTCTCCAGCCCTGAGCTCAGGACAGGAAATAGCTCTCAGTTCAAACAGAGAGTTCACTGTTCAAACTCAGTTTTATCCATGGCCATGGTCCAGCATTTCTCAAAATATGTTCTATAATACACCAGTTCATCAGGATATTAATAAGCGAAAAAAGAGAAAAAATGTTTAAATTTGACTTTCTCACCCTAGTGCACAATATGGAAAACAACAGGTCTCTAAAAATTAAAAACATTTGTTGTCTACAACGAGGGACTCTCAGAGAATATTGTGACACTCTACTGAAGTGTCTAGAATTTTCCAAACATTTGAGTAGAGACCTATTTTTCAAGTTGAATCTCTCAGGACCAGTCTCTTGGACTTTTTGGTTTGGTTTGTAAATGCCTGCTAATGCCATTTGGCTATTCTTGGAGAAAAATGGTGCTCACCCAACCATTTTCTTTAAAAGGTTTCTTGTAAAACTTGTAAATCCTGGAAGATATGCTAAATTCACCCAGGAAAGGTAAGCCAGCCTGGGTCTCTTATAACTGAAGGGCCTGGTTTATGTGCAGCATTTCTCTGTGAGCAAGAGCACAGGAAGCAGCCAGAAAAATCGTTGGCCTTGATATTCTCATGATAGTAATTACATGTCTTTAATTAAGAGGTCTATGAAGTTCAATTACCAAAGGCAATGAAGGGAAGGGAAACTTGCTTTCAAACTTACTCTTTCTAAATCCTCATGGTTATATATTTACCTGTTAAGAGAAATGGAGGTCTCTTCAAAGGTCTTATCCAAATGCAGGAAGGGACCCAAGTTCTGGGGAGGAAATGATTTAGCTGGATGGAAGGCACCGAGCTGCCCGGGGCAATCCATTCCAGATAGACAGCCGTGACTTATCATTTTACTCTGTGGAAGTCAGTATGTAGCCTGATTTATAAAGGCCTAGGAGGGCCCTGTTGCCTTTTTCCTTAAAGGAAATCTGCTCAGCCTGGAATCTAATACCTCCCTCAATGACATCTTTAACTTACCGATTCATTTCTCACCTTAGATAAATCACTTACCCAATGTGAGTCTCTGTGGATTCTGTTTTGTTTGTTTTAGCATAAAATTGGAGAGATCATAACTGCTTTATCAGTTCTGGGGGTTGTGCTTAGTATCAATCATGCTAGTTAGGACCAAGGCTAGCCCACCCTGTTGCTTTGTGTCAATTAGGAAATGGCAGCCTTTTGGAAATCTGCAGCATGCTTGCTCAGGTTTGACTAGTAGCATGTGCTAGATTGCAGCCCCACCTACTCCTGAGCCTGGTACAACTTGCCCAACTACACAACTAGTATCAACATATGCAGGAGGACTTTGTAAACTGAAAGATGCTTTCAACAGGCAATGTGGCGGAGAAGTCAAAGACAGCACCACCTAGATCTTGGTCTCATTACTGGCTATGCCACAGCAGTTGTGTGACCCTGGGCAAACTCATCAACCTCTTTGAGCCCCAGTGTCCTCATGGTAAATTGAGAATGATAGCATATGAGCTCCATGAGAAGATTAAGTGAGATAATGTCTAAAAGAACCTGGACTAGAGTAAACACTCAATAAATGTTAGTAATTACTATTATTATTATAGCATGTTAAAATGAACTTTAAAGTTATCAGTTTTTTTCTAGTTAGTGTAGACCCTATATTCCGACCAAATTAATCTTCTTCCCAAGGTAATAAGATCCACTGGCCAATCTCTGGGCCTTTCCCTATGATGCTTCTTACCAGAACGCAGTTCACTCAAGGTCAATTATAGCTGTCATCATATAAATCATGCTTCCAACATTACTAGAGACTAGATAAGAATAAATACTTATGATAATTCTATACCATAAGATTCATATGTAACTTAAACAAAGATCTGGATACAAAATTATATATTCACAATCCTAATTTTGTAAAAAAATTAAGAATATACATATCCATGTTTTACATTGGGCTCATTTTAATTACCATGGATTAGTCAAATAACACTTGTCTCCTAACAGCATAGTTCACATTTCAGTTACCTCAGAATATTAATTGTACAAAGTATAACTTCAGGGCTAGCAGTTCAGTCCACAAATTAGAATGTGAATGACAGTTCACATCATAATCAGTGACCATTCGTATCACTGGTTTCCAAGTCTGTGATTGATCAGTTCACGCACAGATGGCAAAGTGTGTGGCTATGTTGCCTCCTTCTCTCCCAGTGATAAACACATATGGCATGTTTTTAAATGGATAATAGAAAGAGGAAATTGGCCAATGTTAATGAAAGTGCAGTAAAGAAATGACCATGGGAGCCTTGAGGCTGCCACCCTTTGAGAGATTCTGGACATAGAACAGAGATAAAACTTAGCTAAGATGAAATTGACAGATCAGGAAAGTGGTTGTGATTTAAAGTAGGAAAATGTCAAGGAGGAAAGGAAACTAGCAAAAATCTTTACCTTAAACTCTCAAAGGTAGCTCACATCTTTGAAAGTAGAAGCCAATCCAAACTTAAAGAGGAATATGATAATTTGCCAAAATATAATAAAGATGCTCCCTCATATTTTAAGTCATATAATGAAAAACAGACAAGGACTGTTCAAATGATTTTTGTTTTTTACCAAAAAACCCCACTTTTTCTGTGTGTGTGTGTGTGTGTGTATGTATGGATGCATGTAGTGTGTATATATATATATACATTTATTATATATACATAATATATAATGTATTTATTATATATAATGAAATAAATATAATAATAAATTTATTTTTGTACCAGGGATTGAACCCAAGGGTGCTTAACCACTGAGCCACATCCCCAGCTTTTTTATTGTTTTATTTTGAGACAGGGTCTCACTAGGTTGCTTATAACCTCACTAAGTTGCTGAGGCTGGCTTCAAACTGGTAGTCCTTCTCCTTCAGCCTCCTGAGCTCCTGGGGATTTATAGGCATGTACCACCAAGCCAGGCAGTGTTCTAAATTTGAAGAGTACTAAATGTTAATTTTAATATTTTTATTTCCCTACACATTTATAATCAACAGTAAGAAAGTTTTTAGTGTTCTGACAAAAAATGTAAAGGTCATAGAAATTAAATTTCCCCATTGGTAATTATTGTTACTTTGCATGTTTTCAACCTGCATAATCATCTCTATAGTCCACATGATCATGCAAAGTGAGAACTTTCTTGCTATTCTTGAATAACCCCCCAAGGCTCATGTGTTAAGTGCATGGTCCCCAACCTTTGGTGTTAGTGAGGGACGGTGGAACATTGACCAGATAGGCCCTACTGGGAGAAAATTAGGTCACAGGTGTGCCCTTGAAGGAGATATTGCACGCTGCTCCCCCATTCCTGACTGCTGTGAAGTGAGCAGCTTTGCTCGACCACATGTACCCTGCCATGATGTTCTGCTTTGCCACAGGCTCAAAAGCAATGGAGCCAAGCAACCATGGACTGAAACCTCTGAAACCTTTCATGCCTTAAGGTGAGATTATCTCAGGTATTTGTCACAGTGACAGAAATCTGACAGAAATCTGCCTATACCTGTATCTCCATAGTTAAAAAGAAATGACTAAATGAAAATACCCCCCCAAAATTAACATAGATATTAGAATTACAGCTGATTTTAATTTTCTCCTCTGAAATTTTTATATTTTTAAACGTCCAACCATTAGCACAAATTACTTTTATGAACAGAGAAGAAACAGATATTTACAAAATAGTTGAGAGTTTAAGACAGACACCTTTGAGTGGTCCTTGGTATATTTTGTTCAGGGTGCCTCAACCAAAATATGATTAAGATGCCTTTTTGCAATACTGTAGCTTTATAAAGGCTTTGGATTATTGTCTCTGATTTTTAAATTTTCTCAACTAGACTGAAATTCCTTGTGTGTAGGGACAGTGTATTTCATGTGTTATCCTTCTCATCCTTGTAGCCTGTAGAACATTCTATATACATAATAGGCACTTAAATAAATATTCTAACCTATCTTCCAAAAACCTGCTAGCTGGGAAAAATTACCCACAGAGGCTCAAGGAACATAAATTAAATGACATTTGAACATATTTTACAAAACTTCATGTAAAATTATTTAAATATTCTACTCATTTGATTAAAAATTTAATTCCTCTTCTTCAAACAATATAATGATTGAGAATCTAGAGGCTCCTAAATCATGGTAGTTACATTTTTTTGGTTTCCATGGTAACTGCAAAGCAGCTTCGGTATCTTGACACATTTCTTTGGATTATGGCAAATGAGGTGAAATTTTTTATCCATGTGTTCTGGTCAAAGGAAAGTTATGATGTTTTGGAATCCACAGCTTCAATTTCTTCAGTGTTGTTCCTTTAAAATTAACAGACTCTCTCAAAAAATGACTTTGAAAAAAACACATGCCCTTGTTAAAAAATGTATGAAGTACAATGAAAGAAAAACACTGTGCCTTCTTCATTGCATTTAAGGATTCACTGTCTGAACCAGCTTAGGACTGGTAGTGATATGGAGGGATTAGGCAGGAATATAATGCTATTTGTCACTCAGTTAAGTACACAACGCATTTGGTATTTTTCACCTATGCCACCTTCTTATCTTTCATAATATTCTGATGAGTTGTATTTCACTGCTTTGCCCCAGCTTAGTTTGGCGTCACTGATGCCTGTGTCCCCACCTCCACTTAAGCAGCAGTGTAGAGGAGGCTCTACCACCTGCCACCCAACAGCTCCAGCAGGGTTTCCCTCCCTATAGCAAAGTCATTGGCAGTGCACCTCTGAATCAGCCAAAGGGAGACTCTGCCTCCCTTCTTAACCTTTTGCATTCATCTTTTCCTGAAGAATGTGAATAAGTGGAAGCAAAGACAAATTTTAATTTGAAACATATCTAGAATGTTTAGCTCTCCTCTCCCAACTTTTTAAAAAAACAGCTTCCTCCTTGCTGGTTTATTAAATTGTACCTGTGACAAGTGACAAATGAGTGACAACTTTCAGAGTTGTGTCAATACCAACAGTTGGCTGGTGCACATGTGTCCCATGCCTCTGAAGAATGCTTCAGATCCTCTGTCCTCAGCCTTGGAGACTGTAATGAGCATGTGAATGTGCCAGACGGTGGTGAACTCGAGCTTTCTGAAGACAATCCCAATTGTTTTGACTCTGTCTGCCTTGTTGGAGTTTATGGGCTTCATTCTTAAAGTGAATAATCTAGATAAACACTGATTCTTACTTCTGGATACCAGAACAGTTGTTGGATATATTAAGTACAAAATTGAAGATGGTAATTTAATATGTTTATTATATATTTGTAAAGCTCCCTTGTCTACCACTGTGAAATAAATTTCTATTCTTCCTTGTCAAAAATAGAATCCCTAGACTTTCTAACCAAAGATAAGACAAAATGAGTTGGCATATATAGATGTACTTTTAGGGTATGTGAAGTGGGGATGTCAGGGTGAGTTACTGATAGAAACTTGAACTCAGGGCATTTCTAAGTCCTTGCCATAGATTTATGAAGAACAGGAAATAAGTATGTGTCCCAACCCTTTTCCACCCCGGTAATCCAACTCCCCATTACACTTAGAAACAGGAAATAGAGCAGAAAGTATCCCTGTTGTTTACAGGTAGGAAGGCTTTGCAGAGCTGTTTAGCAAGAGCAAAACTGTCTGCTTTGAATTTTCATTCCTTCCTTTGGAAATGATACTATCAGGAAAATTGCAAGAACTTGTGTAGAAGAGAAATAAAGAACTGAATGATGCTCTTTGGGTTCATCCAGCTTTAGCAGAAGGGATGGGGAGCCTTGAATTGTGCTGGGAACCAGAAGAGGGACCTTGTATTTTTCATCCCAATGGTCCCAGAAATTCACAGGGACCAATGAACCAAGGTTCTTGGAACAAGTAAACCAAGCACATACTTATAAAACGTGATTTGAGAGTTCCTGAAAGATTTGTCTTGACAAAGCTATGTCAATCCCCTACTCTTGGGTGCCCAGACTTCCCCCTTTTAGAATAGCAATGGTAGAGCTGAGCACAGTGGTGCATGCCTATAATTAATCCCAGTCACTCAGGAGGCTGAGGCAGGAAGATTGCAAGTTCAAAGTGAGCCTCAGCAACCTGAGGCCCCAAGCAACTTAGAAAGACCCTGTCTTAAAATAAAAAAGAAAAAGGGCTAGGATGTGGCTCTATGGTTAAGCATCCCTAGGTTCAATCCCCAATACCAAAAAATAAAAATATTTTAAAAAATTAAAAAATAGCAGTGGTAAGCTAAGGCATTATGGTCAGAGGATCCCTTTGAATGCCAGTATGTGCCCTGGAAATATAATTTAATTTTTATTAGCTCTTATTTTCCCAGATTATTTTATAAAATACTTTAATGTTCTTTTAAAAGACTAGGGAATAGGATACCCAGGAATCATAATGCACAGGACTGGTAAACTTGATTATATTAGAAAGGATGAAAATAGAGCCTGCCTCCAGGGTAGACCTGCTATGAAAGTGTCATTAGCAGTGTGAAGGTTATCTCTGGAGTAAAGTGTCAGAGAGAAAAGGAATAAAGAGGGCAATCCCTTAACATCATCAAATCCAGCAGCAGCTACCAAATCGAAGATGGCTAGAGGGATACCCTTCTGCTTCATGGAAAATTCATAAGGGCGAATTGAAAATAATATTACAGATCAACTACCTGCTATAGAATAGAGAGTACAAGTCTATATGGTTATAGACTATGGTTCATTAAAATTTTTTCAATACACAATGGCTTTCCTTCCTTAGAGTCTTAGGCAATAACTGGTCTTCTCTATTCTGATTTTAATAGTAAAATATTTAATTCTGATTTTAATATTAAAATAATTAATTATTAGAATTCTAATGTGAATGGAATCTAAGTTCCATAATCTTGAATTTATAGTTCCTCTTTTTTTAAGGAGGGTGGATGGAGTTTTATATATTTTGGTTTGTGCTTACGGAAAAATGTTTGACTTCTGCTGTTGAAATCATAGCCACCCGCTGTTTTCTGTAGCAATGAAATATTGTGAGTCTTGTCACTTGCAGAACTAATGTTCCCTCTTATGCTCCCTCTCTAGCCCTTTTGATTAAAAAGTGGCGACGGCAAGAGACAAGGTCTGGGAATGAGAGTTGCCTATTATTTTTGTGTCTTATTTTGTTGGAGTGATTTTCAACCCAGATGTTAAAGCAGAATGAACTATGAAGCTTTTTGGAATTGTGGAATTTCCAGGAGAGAGAGAGAGAGAGAGAGAGAGAGAGAGAGAGAGAGAGAGAGTCTTAAATTCCACAGGGAGTCTGATGCATAGCTGGAATCAAGAATCCTCACTATTTTTCACTTCAGGGAATATTTGCACACAGTGCAAGTTTGAGTTTGGGAGATAAGCTGAAACTATGTAAGATCCTGTCAAATTATCAGATCAAAATATTTGGTAAGGACTCCTCTCTCTGTTAATGGCTGCTCCTGTAACCTCCATGAAAGTTACAAGTGTCCTCCTTCGTAAGTTACCCATGTGGCTAAAGGTACAGTGTCATCAGAAATGACTTTCAATGTGCTGCTTTATACAAGGGTGGAAATGTTTTGCATCCTGAGGGTGGTGGCCTGAGTTGTGGCCGAGACTCAGGCCCACAGTTAAACAGTGATGCTTCTTGTGGCCTGTGAACACAGCTTGCCATGTGGGCAAGTTGGTGGGTCAGAGTTACCTTGAGCAGAGCCCTACTTCCCTGGTTCAAAAGTTCATGGGCACAGAAAGGGCAATGATAGTATATGTTTTGCTTTACATAAAAGGACACAGAGGAGCAAGGTCCTCCTGGTTCATGTGAGGCAGACAGAGCCTTGCATGTATCTGTGCGCTCCTCAGATTGCATTTGTTGCTCTGTGGTTGCAAGTCTAAATGCTACACAAATGTTTGCCTCCTAAGGAAAAGCTGCATAGCATTTGAATAACACATGCTAATATGTTCATTTTATAAATATGCATTTTTGTAAGAGCCTAATCACAATGTGTGAAAGAGGGCATTTATTCCTGAAGTAACATAACATTTATGTGCACATTCATCCGTGCATTTTTCCCACCATGTGATAGATAGAGAAATAAATATTGCCTAATGTTTGCAGAGGCATTAGCTAGGTGCTGTGGGAGCTGAGTGGTATGGGAGCATAGAGCCGCTCTCTTTCCTACCATAGAGAACTGACCTTATGTTTATTGACAAAATGTATGCACCATGACTAGAATACAGGGCAGAACATGGCATGTGACACATGGCACAATTAAACCACTTTACTATTTACAAATGAGAAGACCGACTCCAGCTGAAGGCAATTAACAGAAGCTCTGGGACCCACAGTGTTTGTCCCAGACCATAAGGACTAAATAAGATTTGGACAAAACAGAGCTTGCAGGAGGGACCAGGTGGGGTGACTTTCCAAACGAAGGAAGCAGGGGTGAGTAGAAGTGAGAGACAGAAAACCTAGGACTTATGCAGTAAGTTTGGCAGGAATATGGATGGTGTAAAGACAAAAGGCAGCTCTGCCACCTGGTAGAGGGCCAGTTCAAACAATTGCTAAGCCTCTCTGTCCCAGTGTTCTCATCTGCAATCATGGAAATAGTAGTGCCTACTTGCAAGGACTGTGTGAGGAACAAATGAGCTATGTAAAATATTTAAAGCATACCTTGGTACATAGTAAGTGCTCTATAAATGTTCAATCCTAGTAATTAACAAAAGGGGTAAAGAAAACCCAAGACCAAGATGACCTAAAATGCTTCTAACTCTAAGGACCTAGTATTCAGGACCATTAAGAATTTTGCCTGGTCTCTGATGCTGGGGAGCAGCCAGTTCCTCAGGCTGAGGTGACACTGAACCTGGGGGCAGTTTTGGAGAACCATGTGGTCAGAGACAGAGGCCTGGAAATAAAGATGATTTTAGAAACAGAGGGCTGCCTGCCCCTACCCCACTTCTGCTGTTAATATTAATACAGAATTCGAAGAAAGAGCAAGAAGTCATCCCTGGAGATAAATCTCCAGGGGAAAATTTCTTATTGTGAATTTCCTTTCTTTCATGTCTTCTTTAATAATGAAAGAATTAAAAAAGAGAGTGAAGAGAAAAATAGCTTTACCTCAGGAGAAAAAATAAAACAACCCAAAAAACACACCACACACACACACACACACACACACACACACATACACACATCTAGAAATCAACATTAAAATCTGTAGTTCTAGAATACAAAGTGGCCCCCAAGAGCCTGACCTCCATGCATGCCTTTCATGCCTGTGGCAGAAGGACCCCAGGAGTAACTGAGAACTAATGAGACCAGCTATCTGGTGCGGGTAGAAATCAGTCTTGCTTGCATGGTCACATCTCATTGCCTTTCTAAGGCGGGCATAAACTTCCTTAGTCATGCTTGTTCTTTTCTTCTTCAAGTTTTTTTTCCCCCCTCCGAGCCTTGGTAGTCAGGTTCTGAATGATAACAACCTCTCGGGTTAAATTCTCTTTGTTAGATGCTAAAACAAATGCCTTTGAGACCCTCTTGCTTCTCTGTGCCACGTTGTCCTTGGAGTCTAGTTTGGCTTCTGAATGTGTTCCTGGCTCCGGTCCTCAGGGTCTGAACAGGGAGCCTGGAGTGTGGGCCCCCATTTCAGGTCCCCCAACACCTGCCCCATCTTTGACTATCACACAGACTCCCTCCAGATCATTCTAACAAAAGGAGTTGTCAGAAGACTTGAAATCACAAATCTGAAAGCCCCTGCACTTTATAAATTCAAGGTCACATTGTCGCTATTTGAAGTTTTAAAAATTACAGCACTCTCGCTTTTTCTCCCAAAAAGGCATACAAAAAGAAGACAGTGTGATTTGTAATTTTTTTCTCCTTTCTTAGTGAAAATTCTCCTGTGAATCACCAAAGGGAATTAGTTACTTGAACACAGACACAGAATTATTGTAGTGATGGCAAAGTAAGATGCGCTGGAGCTTAGGGGCTTAATTTTTTGCTTCGTTCAGTAACATATTTCAGAAGAGCAGGAGTAATTGGGACATAATTTATTTATCAACAGGACTCAGAACACTCCCTTGCAGTTGATTTCGGAAATCCATTTGACTCTTGCCGAGTGTTATCATCAAGGTGAGAAAGGCCAAAATCGGACAGAATTTCAATGACCAAAGCGGGGAGAGTTCACTGTGGATGTTTAACACAGCCTGGCATTTGGCCACCAACCTCTGGGTCTTCCTTCGAAGTTCCTGATGCCTCCATTTGTAAGAAGGTTAATAATAGACTCATACCTACTCCTCCGCAGTTACAGCTAAATAACAATTTCCATGATAAGCCTTTATTTTTCTGCAATTTAGAATTTAAGGCAGCAATTTCATCTACAACGTCTAAGCCCAGAGTTTATTTTTAGCTTTTACAAAAGAGAGTCATACTCATTTAACTTTGCCTGACAAAATGAGAGAAAAATGTTTTTAAAAGTACAGATTTTAATTAGCTAGGCAATGTGCCTTTCTCTGAACCATTGAACCCTGGCCGTTGCCAGAGGCAGGGAGCCAGATGAAGTGGAACCCTGGTTTGGATAAAGGGAGGCAATGTCCAGGGTTTGCTGCAACCAGCGGTTGCCAATAGCGTGGTCTAGTAATGTGCATATTATTTTAATGACATATTAGCACTTGGCTTTGAAATGAAAATTGGGTGATTAAAGGAAAGACTATCTGGGCAGCAATTTTGAGAACATAGAGATAAGGTGCATTTTTCATTACTGCCTTTTAGAAGCTCCTAGATGCCCAGATGTTGACCTCCAAGCTGCCTCTCCTACCCCTGCGGCTTCTGGGCAGACCCCTCCCCAGCACTTCCTGTGCTCTGGGCAGAGCTGAACTCCAGGGTGGCCAACCAAAGGAACATCATTACTAGGGAAAGCTGGCTGGCTGGTAGCCTCTAGGTCTAAGTGTGTTTTGTTGTTGTTGTTGTTGTTGTTGTTGTTTCCCCAAGGCCACCTTTCTGGGACATGTCATAAGAGGGTAATCTGCCCCTGGGTTTAGGATGTGTCTTTCAGGAAAGAAGACTTGGGTCTTCAGTCTGGGTAACTTACCTTCCTTGCCTCCTTGGGGAGAGACCTTTGTAAAATGCATTTCACATCAAAACCACATCAGTGGTTGCCTGAGAGTTAGTAGCAAAACTCTCAGGTTCAGTCACTTGCTAAAAGACTCATGAATGCCTTTTATTGGGAGCTTCACAAATCTCTCAAAATTTAGTGAAAAATTCAAAAACTGCCTCCCAGCTTGGGTTGCTGCTTAATGCAAAAAGCATTTTTCTTTGATCATTTATGCACATATAAAACCATAAAATAGGGATTTCAACTGGATAAAAGCAATGGGACCCTGAGGAGGTGATGAAACCATTACCCACAATATTGGGATGAATCTCTCTAACTACCTCTGTAAATTCTAATGTTTTCTGAAAAAGAAGAAACATTGTTTGCTCATTTTATGAGTGTTAGAAAGTTGTTCACCAGAAGGCATTAAAGTGAAAAAAGAAACAAAAAATTTTGCTTCCCTAGCAATCTAGCTTTCCTGGGCTATGTAAGTAGTAATAGAAGCTTCATGACCAAAGGGCAATGCCAATGTCTCTTCTGAACCACTCCATTTCCGTTGTATTCAGGATACCTGGCAATCCCATCCCCTATTCACTCACTCACCTACCCCCGCCCCACTCCTTGCTCTCTGTACATTTCACCCTAAGGACTTTTCTTCCACAAAAAAAATTACCGAGGAAGGCAGGACACCTTTATAGCCAATATTTTCCATGATATATGTTGGAAATTGACAATTTTTTTAATGCTTATGTGATCATCACAACATGACTGGTTGAAGAATGGCAAAAGTTAGGGTCCTACATCTACCAGTATGCAGATAAATGTCCCCCAATGCCTAGGCTTGAATTACAGCAATCTTTCACACAGCTTGGCCATTTCATCTATTTTATCCCTTTCTTGGCAGTTAACAACTTCTGATTTGAATTTTTAATTTTCCTTCTGCCTTCCCTGATTCAATTGTGAGTACTGTAGACAGAGTTATCTTAGCCTTCTTGGCAAACCTCTTCATACCCAAATCAGCTTCCTGAATGAAGAGTTGGATATCCTGCCACTCAGAAACGGCTTCCCCGACATCTGGTTAGCCACATTTCCAGTGGTCCCTTGAGTGAAAATTCCAAGAGGCAGGGTTAGCAGTGCCTGCCAGTGACTGCTTATTCTGAATTACTTCAGCCAGGTGATAGATGCTCCCAGAAATAGAATGGACTAAGGAAAATGGAAGTAATTTTTGACTCTGTAGAAAGTGGGGGGATGGGAGGGTGGCCAGACTACCAAAGAAGAATTGAGGTAACCAGATATGTGTGTGTGTGTGTGTGTGTGTGTGTGTGTAAATCCAGGAGAAGAAAGAGTTTGAAAGTGAATCCTCACTAATTCTGTAACTTGGTTTGTAAAGGCTAGAAGCAGATGGAATTACATTTCTAAGTACAAACAGATGATATGGAGTCAGGGTGGGCAGACTATAGCTGTTGGTACATGGCACCCTGGCTAAGAGTAACTTTTACATTTTTAAAAGTTTGAAAAAAAAAACAAAATAAGAATTCCATTTTATAGCATGAAAATTATATGAAATTTAAATTTCAGTGTCTATATATAAATAAATAAAATTTTACTGAAACAGCCCTATAATTTATTGGTATACTGCCTATGTCTGTTTTCCTGCTATAATGGTGTAGTTGAGTAGTTTATACAGCAACCCTATGGACTGAAAAGCCTAAAATATTCACTATCCTTTCCTTTACAAGAAAATTCTGTTAACCTCTGATTTAGAGCAAAAATTTTTTTCTTTTTAACTTTAATACCTTTGGATGAATAGCTTTTTTATTGCTGACAAACAGTTTTGAGCAAATAGTATTTCTTCCCTTTCAAAAAGTATTAAAATGTAGAGATAATTAAAGAGACGTTCATTCCAACTTTGTTAACACCGAGAGAACAAAACTTCATGCCTAGCCATAGGGTGTTGTCTAAAGTGTGATGCACCATATGGTTGACTGCTGTATAATCACTTATTGATGCTATGTGATAAATGTTTGCACCCCCCACCCCCAGAATATTAATATGTTGAAATGATGGTTAGGAGGTGAGGTTTTTGGGAAGTGATTAGGTCATAAAGGTAGCACCTTAATGAATGGGATCGGTGTCCTTATAAAAGCGACTCCAGAAAGCCAGCTAGCTCTTCCACTGTATGGGGACACAGCAAGAAGGCTCTAGATATGAACCAGAATTCAGGCCCTCAATAGACACTGAACATAAATGTGTTGGCAGCTTTATCTTGGACTCCACAGACTCCAAAACCGTGAGAAATAAATTTCTGTTGTTTATGAGCAACACAGTATTTTGTTATAGCAGCCTAAACAGACTAAAAAAAGTGACATGGAACTTTTTCCAATACTAACTCTACCTACCATGAATTCATAAAAAGTGTTCTAATAAAAAATATCTTCAAAGACTTATACTAAAATTGAGACATGTTGTATCTGAGTGGCAAGATTACAAGTAATTTTTTTCTTCTGTTTCTCTGTATTTCCTAAATGGTTTTCCATGAACAAATATTACTTTTATAAAAAGTAAAAATATATAATGAAAAACCCCTTGTTTCTCTGATGTTAGCAAAATAACAATACATTTGATTTTTTCATCCTTCTGTAAGGTAAAAAAATAAGATCTTCTGGGGGACAGAGAAGCAGGACCTGCCCATGAGACTTTAGAACTCCAGCCTGCTGGTCACTAGTTGGATCATCTGGTGTGAACTGCTTACTCTCTCTAAGCCTTGGATTCCCAAGTTCTCAAATAAGGAAAATAATATTCTCATAGGACTTTTTGAGGCACTAAATAAGACAATGCATAGAAAAACCTCACAACTCACGCGCTGATAGGCACAGAAGCATTAAAAAACGAAATTTCCAACATATCTTATGGAAAATGTTGCTATAAGGATGTCCAGCCTTCCACAGTAATTTCTCTTGTGGGAAAAAAAAAAGTCCTTAAGGTGGAATGTATGATGTGAGGATTGGGGAAGGTGAGTGAGTGAATAACAGGGCAGCAAGCAGGTGGGAATGCCAAGTATCCTGAAGACAGTGGAAATGGAGTAGTTCAGAAGAGGCCTTGGCTTTGCCATTGGGTCAGGGACTTCCCGTACTACTCATGGACCAGGGACAGCAAGATTGCTGGGGGAGGGAAGTGCACATGGTGGAACATCTGTATGTGTGTGGTGATGCAAGTCTTTGGAGGAGTTCTAATAGTTCACAGCCCAGTTAACCGTTTTGAGTGCCTATTAGGGGGAAAACACCAGGATCCCAAGATGTATAAGGCAGCGTTCACTCCAGAGTGAGCTGATGGGTGGGGAGAGATGACTTTGGGATAAGGCACTAAGCAATGAATCATCTTTCCAATTCAAGGAATCAGTGTTCCAAGGAATGCTTGCATACTCAGGGTTCGCAAGAAGGAAGATTATTATTAAAATACTGTTAAAATAACTATATTTGAATAAATTATTGAATATGATAGAACTAGAAATAAAAAGAGTCACTAAAAAATCTAATGATTAGTTAGGGGAATAAATGCTAAGAGCTTAAGAAAATGGAGAGAGGTGAGGAGAAGGCTCTGTGGCCCATGATATTTCTTCCAATAGACATCAAGGAGCATCCCTTGGGTAAGATAGCAACAGGTGTACCATGTTCTTTGATTCCTCCTCATTCATTTTAAATAGGGAATACTACTCTGAGTTCATTTTCCATATCTAATCCCTTCCAGATTTTTCCCTTATTTATATAGTCCTAACCTATTAAATTATCACTTACATGATACTGGCCTATGAATACGGTTCAGTCCTTGAGATTATATTCTTGAATTAATTGTCAATGGCCTACAGAAGTTGTGATCTCAAAATACATGAGGGGTAAAAGAAAATAGAAGCCAATCAACACTACAACCATCTCTCCATCAAGTTCACTGTATCTCTACCCCTGCTTTGCCACCATCTAATTCATCACTCAGTCATTAATTTTTCTAAGCTGTTTTCTGGTCTGCAGTTTTATTTACACATTCATTTTATTTACATATATACTTTGCATTGTGTTATTCCAATTTTAGGGCAGATTTGCAAAGGCAAGCTATTGCCAATATCAAACAAGGGAAATAAATCATTTTCTTAATGTATTTATGCCTGAAATATTTAGAGTCTCTATAATTGCATGGCTTACATCTTATCACAAAAGATGTATGTTCTACTTAAATGCCCCTCTTGATGCAGAGGGATGATATATATCCAAAAAGGCTCTCCAGTGAGGCATCAGAGCCCATCTATAGAAAAGGCATGCAGTAGACCAAGACTGCATGTGATTAAATTCCTTTAGGATCTGGGACATGGTTCTTTATGGACTGAAGCCTCTTCTATAATTAGAAATAGTATGTGGCATATGTAAAGACTGTGATGTTATGTTATGCATTTTGAAGCCTATTGCAAGGGAAGACAACTGATTCACAAAATATCACTTTATTCATCTGTAAATGGAATTAGTGTGTGGGGCAAGAGGAGCTAGAACCCCTGCCCCACACACTAACTCCATTTACAGGTGCTAAGAGCTTAAGAAAATAGAGAGAGGCTCTATGGCCCATGATATTTCTTCCATGAAATATCACTCATGAACTTGTGTCTTTGTATCTGCTGAAGCAGGGTACTCTGGATCTCTTTGGGGGGACTATTTATTACCCAGATTCTAATCTGCTGGCTCCAGAAAATCAGAGAAATCGGTGCCTTAATTGAAAACTGATGATGTAGCTAGAAGTAAGATTGCTCAGTTTCCAGAGACCAGGACAAGTGGGTTCTGTCTAGGGTAAGGCGAGGACCATTTTCTGGAGAGGCCTGTGAGGTGCCAGGAAGTCCTGGAGGAGAGAGTAAGGAATGTAGCATCATGTCTCCAAGCGACTTGATAACACCTATTTGGGATCTTTGCCAGGGTAAAAAAGATCCTCCATTCTACACACACACTCACACTCATACTTACACACCCAGATTCACACACATGCAGTAGTACACAAGTAAACAGTCACATGTACACACGCACATTCACATATACACACACCTATAAACACATAGAAATACTCACATATATATGAACATGTGCACATACATATAAACTCTCAGGCATTCACATAACATGTGCACACTCTCTCACACAGACCCCTACACACATATGCACACACCAACTGGGCACTGTGCAGGCTCTTTCCAAAGAAGAATCTTTAGCCCCAGCTTCCCTCTCAGGGCCTCTGCTCTAATGATGTTCTGGCCTTGGGATGAGCTCATGGTGACCCTGACACTCCTGGGCTCAGTCCATGAATTATTCCCATTCCAATAACTCTAGCATTGAGTGTCTGAAATGAATGCTGAAAAGCAGGAAGGCTGCAGTTGGGGAAAAAATGAGAGGGCTGAAAAAGGGGATGATCTCTTCAGCCTCTTCTGGTTTAAAACACACTGTGAAACCAGCAGTGTTTGGTCTGTGATGGTGGAAAGTTAATTCTGATGTAGTTTAATATGGAGAGGATCAAATTGGATCAAAGAAAGCACTGACCCTGCTGCTGAGCTGCTAATCCTAATCTTGACCAACGAAGAAATGCCAGGGTTCATTCATCTTTCACGATATTATTTTTTTCTTTTTTAGATTTCTTTGATTTATTTTACTATTTTATTACCCAATAACATAGGAATATCATATTTTGGGGAAAATTTCAAAAAATATATGTAAAGCCAAGGTCATCTCTCTCCCTCAGGTGACCCCTCCTCAGAGTGGCTGCAGAGGGTCTTCCAGAATGTGGACTGTCTGTGGGCCTTCTTTCCTGATGTCTGTGACAGCCTACTACATGAAATGTCTTACAGCTTACCTTTCTTGCCATTGAGTGATGTCTTGAAAGGGTTTTTTATTAAGTGATTTTTTTGAAGGAGAGAAGTCATCAGGCGGGGCCTTTGCCCCATGCCTGCCCAGTGCCACATGGTGCCTGTGGTTGTTACAGAAATCCCTGATTCTGGTTCCTGCCTTTTCCCATCTTCCAGATGTAGCACTTGCTGCTTTACAGTGTCTGGGCTCCCGCCTGTCTGCTGTGGCCACGTGAAGGAAGCAGAGTCGTCTTACTGTAATTATTTGAGGTTCTGGGCAGTTTTCTGTGCATCAGATCCCGTAACACAAAACAGAAGAAAACCATTATGCCCCAAACCCAGCTATTTACTCTCCCACACAGCATTTTCTGGGAAAGGGAGGCTGTAGTGATCTCTGTGGGAGAGGGAGCTGTGAGATCCCTGGCTAGGAGGCAGGGTCTGCAGAGAGCACCCTCCATGCCCAGGCAGGGGGAATCAGGGAAAACAGGACCTGGGAAGACTTGTCTCAAGCATTTTGGCCAGGGAGAGTAACCCAGTACTTTTTTTTCCATATTTTTTATTGGCACATTATAATTATACATAATAGTGGGATTTGTTGTTACATATTTATTTATGTACATGATGTAACAATATAATTTGGTCAATATTATTTCCCAGTATTTCCCTTTTCTCTCCTTTCCTCCCTCCCCTGACTCCCTTCATCTATTCTACTGGTCTCTTATTTTCATGAGAGAGTTCCCACCTTTTTTTTTTTTTCCCTCCCTTTTTTCTCACTGACTTTCACATGTGGGAGAAAACATACAACTCTTGGTTTTCTGAGTTTTGCTTATTTCACATAACATAATGGCCTCAAGTTCCATCCATTATCCTGCAAATGACATAATTTCATTTTTCTTTATGGCTGAATAAAACTCCATTATGTATATATACCACGTTCTCTTTCTCCATTTGTCCACTGATGGACCCCAGGCTGTCTCATAGTTTGAGTATTGTGAATTGTGCTGCTATAAGTGTGGGTACATATGTGTACTATAGTATAATGACTTTAATTCTTTAGATGAATATGGAGGATTGCTATAGCTGGGTCATATGGTGGTTCTGTTCCTAGTCTTGAGAAAGCTCAATACTGATCTCCATAGTGGTTGCAGCAATTTACAATCCCAACAACAATGTAAGAGTGTTCCTTTCCCCACATTCTCTCCAGCATTTGTTATTGTTTGTATTCTTGATGGCCATTCTAACTGGAGAGAGTAGCCCAGTATTACACAACACAGGCATCATCAGATTTTATTTCTCAAATCCCAGTTTCAGAACCTGTTGGTTCTAGAACCTCAGTCAGATACTTATTATCTGCACACCTTATCTTTCTCATCTAGGAAATAGATGTACAGTAGTCTCCCCTTATCCGCATGGATAGTACTGAACCTTATGTATTGTTTTTTTCTTGTGTGCATACCTATGATACAGTTTAATTTATAAATTAGTCACAGTAACAGAGTAATATCAATAACTAATAATGAAATAGGAGAGTTATAACAATGTGCTATAATAAAAGTGATTTAAAACATATGAATTATTTACTTCTGGAATTTTCCATATAATATATTTGAACCAACCTGTGGTTGACCACGGGTTACTAAAACTGGGGAAAGCAAAACCGCAGATATGGGGAGACCACTGCAATAGCAATTATGGCCACTTTATGGGATTGTGAAGCTTATGTGAGAGAATGCATAAAAAGTCCTTAACACAATGTCTGGCATGAAGTAATTCCTCAAGAAATACAAACTGCTGAGTGAGCTTTTTCCTCCCCTTCCTTCTCTTAGAATTCTTCTTGGTGATTCCACACCCTTGTATCTGTCCAGAGAGCCACCCTTTCCCTGTTCAGGCATGCTTGCAAAGCTGGGAACCTGCCTGCTATCACAAAGTTGGCCCTTCCCTGTGGGGGCTCCCTGGGATTTGCCCTCACTCATCTTTCCTCATACCCTAAAGTTAGTTACTTCAGATCTTCCTCTCAATCTTAGCATATGTGAAATTGACCTGAACTCATTCATACATTTGCCATTAATTCCTTCAATGTATAGTCATGTTAGCACCTACTAAGTGCTGTGCACTGCAATAGGATAGAAAGGGTAGAAAGTGACGCATTCCCTACTCTGAGGGTCCCAGTGTTATGGGTTACATGAAAGCTCACATGTAAGATAATGCAGAAAGGTTCAGAGGAGAAATGATTGGGCTCTAAGAGTCTTAACCCAATCAGTGATTTAATCCCTTGATAGGGATTAACAGTGATAACTGAAGTGATAGATGTGACTAGAAGGGGTGGGAATTGAGCATGGCTTTGGGTATATATTTGAATCTGGCAAGTGAAGTCTCTCTCTGCTTCCTGATAGAAGTGTGAGCTGCTTCCCTCTGCCACACTCTTCCACCATGATGTTCAGCCCCACCTCAAACCCTGAGGAATGGAGCTGGCCTTCTATGGACTAAGACCTCTGAACCGTGAGTCCTCAAATAAACTTTTCCTCCTCTACAATTGTTCTGGTCAGATCCTTTTAGTCACAGCAGCAAAAAGTTGACTAAAACACCCAGTCTATTGGGGATCAGACTGTCATAATGCAGAGTGACAACCAAATGCTCTGAACGCCTTGAAGAGGGACTGCCCACCAAGCCTTGGAGTGGCTTCTCTACTTTCTAGATTTCTCCAACTCTATCTTCCAAACCTTCTATTGAACTTTTTATGTCATCAATTACATTTTTAATTTCTAAGTATCCTTTCTCATTCTCTAATTTTTTTTTTAAATAGTGGTTCTTGAAATATACATAGGAATCAGCCTGAAATCCTGAAATATATGTTTGGACCAGAGAGATTCTAACAACTGGAGCAGGAAACCTAGTTATGACTATCCCAGTCTCTCAGGGTCTGGTTCTCTGTGAGATAAAACAGACAATTGGCCAAGCTGATAAATGTCGTCATTCCTGGCATCAATATCATTGTTGTCTGTTGTTATGGGTTATGGTTTGGAGTGTTGAGGGGCATGGTCTGTACTTCCAAGAATTCACAGACAAGTGGAAGAGACTAGCACATGAACAGTTACCATACCAGTGGGCAACTGTACAAGTGTCAATGATGTATTGCTCAGGAAATGGTGGAGGAAGAAGAAGGGAAAGGTATGGCAGCAGAGGTAATATTATTACTGTGTCTTAAAGGATAAGAGGTCATTCACCAGGCAGAGAAGGTGCAGAATGAGTGGCAAAGAAGGAATAATATTCCTGGCAGAAAGAGAGTTGTGCATTCAGTTGAAAAGGTATTAAAGAGCTTAGAGCATGACTGAGACTGGTGAGAAGTTCTAAGACTGGAATTTAGTGTTCCTGGAATGGAGGGAGACTGAGAGAGAGGAACCTGCAGGAGATTCAGCTTGGGAGAAGTTGGTTCATCTGGATTGCGCAGGGCTTCAGTTGTCATGTTAAGGACTAGGACTGTCTTTGTGGTCATTAAATACTTAATATGTACCTTGTAGAAAATATGGTGGAAATTGTGGCTCTTCTCATCCCCAAAATGCACATAAATAGAGTTTCAGGGTATAGGGACTCTGAGACCCCTTCCTGTCTTTCTGTTTAAGCAGAGGAGAAGCCTCTCAAAGGCTTCAAGCAGGAATTTCATGTTGAGATGGAAGATTCAGTTCTGACTTTCCCACTTCCAACTAGCATGTGTGGCCATGGAGTCACCTCCGGTGTAAGCATTCCATACCTGCAGTTCGCCTCTGTTCCAGCTGCAGTTGTGGTGGACAGTTTTGTGCAAACTCTGACTGTCCTCAGACTGGCAATGTCCCCTGCCTTGACCTGTACTCAGGCTCACTCTCAGGGCTGCTGTCTGCCTTTGGACCAAGGGGAGCAGGGAGTTAGTGGTTAAATGCCAAAGCCTCCCTTTCTTCCAGGCCACTACCCCTCCAGCCGCTTTGTTTTCTAGAATTCTCAAATTGCTCATGAACATATAGCTCCCATTCTATTCTCTTTTTATACCTTTCAATTTTTTGTATTGTTTAGTGGCTGGTCAGGCAGGAAAACAGATAAATGCTCACACTCAACTGACCATCACTAGCTAGGCATTTGTTTAATTTTTTTGTACTACTTAGAATAAAGTTTAAAATGTGAATTTTAACAATAAATTTTAAAGGAAAACAAATATGAAAGTTGGTTTAAAAACAGAAGGAAATTAGAACCAGGACCCTCAAAGTTCTAATTTAAAGATTTTTAAGGAATTTTAAAAATCACTTTTCATTGGCCAAGTAAAATGCCATGTCCATGTTCCACTATAATATTCTCTACAAAAGTCAAAGTACTCAGAGTATGTGATAATAGGTAATACTGAATTTAAGTTTTAAAAATGTGTATATTTCCTGGTCACAGGTTTAGAAACTATTAAACACACTGAAGGATCAGGAAACAAACGTTTTCCAAATGCCAATTTTGGAAGTTTGCTTTTGAAGTGGTCAACTGAAAAGAAAGTAAGGAAAATCAGTTGATGGCCATGACCTTGACTATTCTTGCAACCTATGGCTGTGGCATTGTGTAGACAGAGTTGGTTTCAAAATTCACTGACTTTCTTAAGTGCAAGCAAAGGAGAAAATGGACATGGGGCAAGAAGGAAAATGTGCTGGAACAAAAAAAATTATTGAAAAGAAACTGAGTAATCTTCTATTGCTTCTTGGCTCTGTGATACAGGAAAACCACTTTTTGTGGTCCCTGAGCATGATCTGCAGAGGGTATTAAACCAGGAATCTCTTTGGAGAAGGAAAAGTAGAAGCAGAGGCTAGGAAGGGTCAGAAAGAAAACCGCAGATGGGAAAACTAAAGAAATCTTCAAATTCCAATTCCCTTTAGACTATTTTGTTTTTGTTGTTTTGTCTTATTTTACCAGAATTTCCCAGGGAAATTTATAGACTGACCTAGTAGGAAATACTCTGGCAATAAAGAGGGCTGTAAAAATATCCTTTGACTAGTTTCTGGCAAGGACAAAAAGTCATGGTCAAATTCAATACAATAGGATATGTGCCATCATAGGGAGATACAGAAAGTACTATGAGTCCAAAAGTGGATGTAGTAGAGATAGAGAGAAACACACTGTTGGTTGCAGACTTGGTTTATTAACTCTGTGGGTTCTGAAAGGGAAGGAAAGAGCATTCTGGCAGAAGAGCAAGGTGCCAAACCTTGAAGGTGTAAAGGAAGGCTAGGTCCAGTCTGGGGTGGCTGGAGCATATCTTGGGAAGGGGAGGGGTACAGAACCAGGATCCAGGCAGTTAACAAAGGAACACTTTGGCTACAACGAGGGGTTTACGATTTAATCTTTGAACCAGAGAGTAATATAATCAGATTTTTTATTTAAAAATTAACTTTAGGACTGGGGTGAAGTTCAGTGGTAAAGTGTGTGCTTAGCATGCACAAGGTCCTGGGTTCAATCCCCAACACCACAAATAAGCAAAACATAATCACTCTTAAGAGCAGCAAGATAGATGATGTGAAGGAAGAGAGGGGAGTTGGAGATTATGGCAGTGAGAGGCAAAATAAAACACAAAAGGGTGTATTAGAGAGACTGATAGTTCTTAATGACTGTTTGCAGGAGTAGGTGTGGGCAGGGAATGAAGAGAGGAGGAATTCAAATATGACTGTGACCCAGATAGAAAATGCAGAAAGAGGAACAGGTCTGGGTAGGAGGTGCTAGTAAGTTCAGTCTTCCTGGAGAAACCAGGAAGAGACAGAGTGAGCAGATTGGCGGATATGTGTACCTCTAAATCTAGAAGGAAAGCGATCCTAGACTTTATGTGTGAGTGAAGTGATAAGTGGGTCAACCTGTGTCTCTAAAATGCCAGTAATGTTAGGGGCTTCCAAATGTGATACAAAGACAGCCATGCCTGTGTCATAGTCCCTGGTGCTAGGCTCTATCAGAGGCCTACCAATGCAGTCTCTGCAGGCTGAGGCATGAGCATTTGTATCTTAACAAGAGTGTTGGCTCTAAGAATAAACGCTCTTTGAAAAACTGACAAAGAACTGTAGACCCAGCACCATCCAGCAGAAATTTAATGTGAATTACATATATGATTTTAGTTTTTCTAATAGCCATATTTTTTAAAAGGTAAAAAAAGCAAAATTAATTTTAATAATGGTTTTTAGCTCAGCATATAGAAAATATTTTAATTTCAGTCAATCCATATAATAATTATTAATGAGATAGTTCACATTCTTTTTTTTTAATCACTGTAAGTCTTCAAACTGGAGTGCAGATTTCATTCTTTTTTTAATATATATTTTAGTTGCCAATTGACCTTTATTTTATTTATTTATATGTGGTGCTGAGAATTGAACTCAGTGTGTCAGGCATGCCAGGCAAGCACTGTACCACCGAGCCACAACCCCAGGCCCCAGATTTCATTCTTAACCACCTACTTCAATTGAGGACGCAGCATATCAAGTGCCCAATAGCTCTACATGGTAGTGACAACTGAACTGGACAGGCAGTTATCCACTTCCCATTTCCTGTCCTAAAAAATGCACATACACACAAAATTCCCTAGCATCCTGGGGGTTCTTATGACTCATGAAGCACATTGGTACTTGGTTGACAACTTTGGTTTTTAGGGTCTTTGGGGGTTTTGTTTGTTTGTTTCGTTGTCTGAGTCTGATTCTGGGAGGAGATGACTTTCTTTGGTAGTGTAAGAATTAACTTTAAATATTTTACATTGAATATAAGGTACATTGTAGAATGATTAGAATTCATTCTTATACTTAAAAGAATGGATTAAACAAATCTCTTTGTTTTGCAATTCAACAGTGGACTGTCTACTCTAAAAGATGGATTTTTACATTTTCCAGGACACACTGTTGGTTGCAGACTTGGCTTATTAACTCTGTGGATATTGTTTCCTGGCCAAACAGAAACAGAGAGTTTTATGTGACATTTTCTAGGTGAATATTTTAGATAGGATTTTTAGTCCTGTGTGTTCTCTTCTCTGGTTTGGGTGGCTTCCTTTCCCCAGTCTTGGTTATGTACATATTGCAGAGGACCGTCCCAGACTCCTGTGCAAGGGTCCTTAGGAGCAGCACCCTCATAGAGAATACTTCTTACTGAGTCTTGGGCAGAATTATTTTTAGAGGCAGCATCGTGTTGTGTTGGAAAGAATGACGCCCCCTGTAATTGGGACTATCGGGATAACTTGGTTGTGGTCTCACCTAATTATAGACCTGTGACAACGGTCTGAGGCCATCAGCATGTTTCCGAGGCCTCTAAATCAAGGGTGAGCAGTTAATTGCTCACAGGTGTTTTCTTGTGCTTATGAATACATGCAGTCTATGAGTTTTACAAAACTTGGCAGAAAGAAGGACAATAAGGCTGAGCAGATTCTTAGATTTACTCAGCTAATTAATCAGGCAGAGGAGGGATTTAACTCCTCACTGAAGAAGCTGAGTGGTTGGAGTACAGCTGAGAAGTAACTTACACATTTGAAGGAGAATTTAAGAGGAAAACAAAACAAAAACCAGAAAAACTTCAGTAAGCTGTTGCCACTAAAGGCTCAGGGCTGTGGCTCAGCCTGTCCTCACTGCTTTGTGGAGATAAGTCACCTTGGAGAAATGGTGCTAGGTGCGAAAATAAAGCAGAGTATGTCAAGACATGAATTTCAATTTCTAAAACTATATGTAAACTATAAGCCACACTGTTGATTCTTGTCTTCTGACTACCAAGAATTATCATTGGGACAATGACCTTGGAGAGTATGGAAATGTGAATGAGAGGAATTTTATTTTAGATGTTTTGAAATTTTTCCTAAGCAAATAAATGTTACATTATTCAGCAGCATATGATAAAACCTCAAAGAATGCCCTAATAATTGCCCCAGGTAATTTCTACAGCAGTTTATCCATGAGAATAAAAGCACAAGGACTTACAGATATGTAATTCATTTATAACCAGGTAGACCACATCATTCTACCCAAGAAGCTAGGCAGAAAATGATTTTACAATTCAGTTCAACAAGCATAGAGTGAATGCCTATATTGAGCTGGTGCTGATATTAACAGAGATGAAAATAGCACATTCCATCTCTCAATTTGCTTACATTGAGAGGAGAGGATGAAAAAAATAAGTAGAGAATTCCAGTTGAAAGTGTCACATGCAGTAGAAGTCTCAATGCAGCCAGAGAATTTTGGAAACATTTCATGGAGATTGTAGCAGCTAAGCCAAGCTATGAAAGATTAGGAAGAGTTAGTTTGGATGTGAAAACCTGGTGTTCTGGGAGAAGATTAGCAGAATACAAAGGACTATGTGGGGAGTGGGTAGACTATGTGTGAGAATGGAGATGGCAGTAGAAATGACAAGCTCCAGGGATTCCTTTCCAAAGAAGGAGGCTTAAGTTTGCTTATAATCTAAAGGGAAAGGTCCAGTAGAGAGGAAGAAATCACAGACATGTAGAAAATATGGGTATAAAGAACAGAGTTCGAAGTTGTTTTGAAATAAGGGATGTATCAACCTCCAGCCAAGACTAGAGAGAAGGGCAGCAGGGTGAGAGTGGATGTGGAAAGCTTATGGGGGAACTGAAGTTGAAATGCTGTGCTTTATGCCCTCACATTTTCTGGTAAAGTAGAAGGTGACATTATCTGCTTAGAGCAACAGTTATTATCCTTGACTGTAAGCTGGAATCATCTAAAATAAAAATAAAATAAAAAATTAATGAAAAAGTACTGATTCTTGGCTCCAGTGCCAGTAAATTAAATTTTAATGGATCTGGGATGCAGGTTAGGAACTGGGATTTTTCAAAGGACCTGGGGTGACTTTAATGGGTTGCCACTGTTGAAAATTGCTGGTTTTAGAAAAAAGGGGTTGAAGAAAGCAGTGAAGATTTGGAACAGCTGCTGGGGGAAGGAGAAAAGCAGCAGAGAATAAACAATGTAACTGTGAGGATTCTCAAAGACCAGGTGAGTCTCGAGCTCATAAATTTATGAGAGCCAATCTGCAAGAACTGGATGTACTGATATATGTATGTTTATCTCAAATATATATATATCATGATATCATAATATACTTATGTATTTTATGTGTGTGTGTGTGTATGTATTTTTTCCCCTAGCATCATCAAAGGAAGCTGTTTGTGGAGTTGTCCCAAGGTGGGTCTGGGTGGCTACTGGGCTGATGGTGGTGAAGAACATGGGCTCAAGGAGACTGAGGTCTGAGAGAGGGTTCAGGTCATTTCCATGCAGTCTAGGCTGTGCTGTGAAGAAAGTGAGGCAGGAAGCAGGTCATCCACATTCCACTATTATCCTGTATTTTTGCTGGGGTAGCTTAATAAACAGAAATATGGGCTGAAAAACAAGCAAGTAAACAAACCACTAGGAGAAACAAAGGAAGCAGATACTCTTCTACCTATATAATTAGTTGCCATATAGCCTAGAGGTGACAATTCATGCGTACTATAAATACATGTGGCATTACTATATCAAGGACTGAATTTTATCTCCATCCCTTTTTGAAAATCACTTTATATGCTCATGAAGTAAAACCTAGAATATGTCTATGATGTGTGTGGCTTTCCCATTTGTCATAGGAAGCTTCTCTTAAATCCTTTGGGAAGCTGTGTGGTAGCCCCCTTGTCTTCCACAGGGACAGGCAGCATTGCTCTTGCTGAGGCAGTGACCTACTATTGAACTGCTTTGCGTGTACACAGTGAGTCATTGTTCTGGCAGAATTCCCTGCTCTCCACACACATTTTGACCTACCTTTGGAATGTGGAAACACTGACCTTATATATGTAGCCTGGTAGAAAAGTGGCTCTGTCAGAGATTTTACTACTGTACAATGGGGAAGTGGTGGGGGGAAAAGAAGAGAAGGGAAGGGAAAGAGGAAAGCAGGAAAAGCAGTGGCAGGAGATGGAGAGTAGAAAGGGCATAATGATGAAGAGTAACTGGAAGTCATTCTTCCATCTGCAGTATTGCTCAATGTGGGAAACCTGACTGAGCAAAGCACAGTATGTTACAACTGCAGTTCAGTGAGCATATGAATATGTTTATAATGTAAAATATATTTAAATGATATATTACTGCATGAGCATATTTGAGATCTTGGGCAAGTTATCTAATCTCTTTGTACCTCCAATTTTTGTACCTATAAAGAAGAATGATGATGTTACATACCTCATAGAGTTGTTGAAGGGATTAATTGAGTGAATATAATTGGAACAATACTGGCACATAATAAGAGAACAGTGTGAGAGAGAGGACTCTGTTCCCAACACAATGAAATATATCTGAGGGAACAGATATGCCAATTACCCTGACCTGATCATTACATATTGTATACCTGTATGGAAATACCACACTATACCCCATAAATATGTACAATTGCTATGAGTCAACCAAAAATATATTAATAAAATATTAAGAGCAGTAAATGTTAATCACTGTTAATATTGTTTTTCTGTATATTAGGCAGCTGTGAACTTGAG